>PVJH01005993.1:0-106218 GCA_004026705.1 Nesogale talazaci | reverse complement strand
GTCCAAGACCACCCGAGGCAGTGATGCCCAACAAAAAACATAAAACAAACAAAAAAGCAAATCATTTTACTGAGAGCTCTTATAACAATCTGTACATCAATTGTATCAAGCACACTAGTACATATGTTGTAATTATCATTTTCAAAACATTTCCTTTCTATTTGAGCCCTTGGAATCAGCTCCTCTTTTCACACTCCCTCCTGCACCTTCCCACCTTCAGTAGCCCTTGATAAATTATAAATTGTTATTATTTTCAGATCTTAACACTTTCTTTTTTCATGTTTAATCATTTTAGTGGGAGCGCATACATTGTTTCTCATAATACATAAATACATATATTGTGCCATGTGTCTTTACATGCCTGCAGCTGTCATTGCTCTCTGAACCTCCACCTTGCCATCTGAGCCTCTGACCTCAGCCTCCCATCCCTTCCCCTCCATCCTTGCTCCCCACTCCCCACCAACTCTCAATCATATTACTGTGTGCCCACCCTTACAACAAGATCATGGATGATAGAAGGTAGCCGACGCAGAGAGGAGAAATCTGATGGCACCCAACTACCAAATGATAAAGCACCTGGGATCACGAAGGCTTGAGGGTGAATGGACAAACATCTAGCCCAGAAGCAGCAAAGCCCACATGGAAGAAAAACACTAGCATGTGTGATCACAGGGGGCTGAAGGGAGCAGATATCAAACATCAAAGAACAAGAACCACGTCACTATGAATAGGGGGAGAGCAAAGTGGGGATCCAAGGCTCACCTGTGGGTAATTGGACACTCTCGCAAGGGGAGTCTTGGGGAGGAGACAGGCTAGTGAGGCTCAGTGAAGTGGCAATGAAGCATACAACTTTCCTGTAGTTCCTGGAGGTTTCCTCTCTCCAACTGTCATGGTCCCAGTTCTACACTACTGTGGAGATGAGAAATGGAAAGGTGGGGAACCCAGGACGGATGAACCCGTAGGACCAGAAGTCGGAATGAAGCTGCTGGATAGGTGGAGGGAAGGTGGGGTGGAGAGGGGGATCCAACTTCAGGGATATACATATAACCCCCTACTGGGGTGACAGACACTGGGGGAGAGGGCACGGGGAGACATCGAGCAGTGTAAGTTATCACTTAATCTTTAAACACCACTGTCAGTTTGTCATACGGTGGAGGCTCATATGTTGCTGTGAAGCTGGAAGCGATGCCACCAGTATTTTAACTGGTAGCAGGATCTCCCATGGTGGGCAGGTTTTGATAGAGTTTCCAGACTAAGACAAAGAAGGAAAAGGCTTCTAATTCCAATAATCTGCCAATCCAAATTCTATGGATCACAATAGAATGTTGCCTGATATAGTGCTCTCAAAATCCACAGTGGCTACAGCAGCGGACCCAGGCATTCCAAAGATTGTGAAGATGGCATAAGACCAGGCAGCACTTATTTTAGTTGTTCAAGGGATCATCATATGTCAGAGGCAATTTGACAGCAACTAACAATAATAACTACAGCAATCTTTCAACAGATGAGAAATAGCAGTTGTTCAGGCTCACACCATATTGAAGCATCAGAATTATTTGTTTATTTAAAAAATCCTTTTATTGGGGGTTCATTCAAGTCATCACAATACATACATACATACATACATACATACATACATTGTATATCAAGCACATTTGTACGCCTGTTGCCCTCATCATTCTCAAAACATTTGCCTTCCCCTTGAGTCCTTGGTATAAACTCCTCATCGTTCTCCCACCCTCCCTGCTCTCCCCTCCCTATGAACCCTTGGTAATTCATAAATTGTTATTATTTTGTCATATCTTACACTGTCTGCTGTCTCCCTTCACCCACTTTTCTGTTGTCCATCCCCCAGGGAGGAGGTTATATGTAGATCTTTACAATCGGTTCCCCCTTTCTTAAAGTGACCAGATTTTAACATTGGTAAAGCAGTACACCATTGACAGGGGGTGGGGGTATATTCCCTTTCCATTCTTCCACCATTACTTAGCTTGTCATGAATTCTTTAAAAAAAATAGGACTTTTAAAAAATGCCACAGGACATGGGAAAAATTGTTTGAAATCAGAACTGTCTTGCCAAAAGTGGGACGTTTTCTACCCCACTTTCCCTCCATCACCAGTATCGCCATGCTCACCACTGGTCCTGAAGGGATCATCTGTCCTGGATTCCCTGTGTTTCCAGTTCCTATCTGTATCAGTGTGCATTCTCTAGTCTAACTGGATTTGTAAGGTAGAACTGAGATCATGATAGTGGGGATGGGAGGAAACATTTAAGAACTAGAGGAAAGTTGTATGTTTCATTGTTTCTACACTGCACCCTGACTGGCTATTCTCCTCCCAGCGACCCTGCTGGAAGGGGATGTCCAGATGCCTTTGGATGGACTTGGGGTCCCCACTCTGCACTCTTCTTCATTCATCATAGGATTTTTTTGTTCTTTGATGCCTGACCCCTGATCCCTTCAACAGGGATCACCCAGGCTGGTGTGCTTGAGGCATCAGAATTATTAAAGTCTCCAGTAGAAAAATAGCAGTCATCTGCCTTATAACTTCCAAGATTTTCAGGGAAACCTGTGAAGAGGCTGGTTGCTGGAAGGGCCTGAAATATCCACTAAGCCAGCCCACAGCAGTCATTTTCCCTTTAGGACCGGCAGCCTGACTGCAAAGAACCATAGCCTTGAAAACCCTACGGAACAGGTCTGCTCTGCACACATTGGAAACAACTCCACTGCAAAGAACCAAGATTATGAATAAAAAGTAATAAACTGAAATACCAAGAGTGATTGAAATATTTATATAATCACTTGTCAGTCTGAGAGGAGTAAAAGTGAAGGGGTAGGAGTCTAGCCCGTCAATGAGGTCATAACTAAGGAGGCCTCTGTCGGGTCATGGACTTCTCCGAAGCATTCTGGGAGCTCCTGTATTCCTCCTTGGAGGTGTGAGACCCACTCTTTCAGCTCACCCCATGTGATTTATTTCTGATGAGAAACCACATGAAGCTACCCTGATGTAGCCAGAGGTTTGAAGCAGGAGTCATGTGGAGACCCCCGCCAGGGCTGAGATACCTTTAGTGCCACTGGATTCACAAGACTTTGCACCCACTGTCCTGTGGTCTTCCTGCATCGGGCGTCATTGCATGTGTTTTGCGAGTCCAAAGAGGAATTTATACATTGGGCTGATATTGCACTTACAGGCTTGATCTGGACTGGACTGCGATATTTTGTCAATATTCAATTGTTCTTGTATATAAAGCTCTTTCTTATAGAATTGGTTTCTATAGTCTGCCCAGACTAACATAGTGATGAAAAGAGAAGCATGTTGCCTGGTGTCCACAAGGATTTGTCCTGGGAGCATAATGGTCAGACGATGGCCTGCTTGTGCTGAAAGGCGATGGTTTGACCTCATGACCTTTCTCAGGAGGGAAAAGATCTGGAGATCTGCTCCCAGAAAGAAGTCCTATAGGCTAGTTCTATTCTGTCATGCTAGGAGCTAGATCGTTATGATTGGAAGCCAACTCAGTGACACACAGCAAAAACTCGAACAAAATAAATGCTTTATACATAACATGCAAGATTTCACATTGACATAACTGCTCTGTAAAAATAGCAGTATTTACCAACAGCTTTTTAAAATCCTCATTCCCCTTGAGCTAGCAATTTTAGATGTAGAAATAGAAAGAAATCATGAATGCTCACAAAGTCTTAGCTACAATGATGCTTACTCAAAGTTTGTTTACAAAACAAAACCAGAAACACTGAAAACACTCAATAAATGGGGAGTGAGTGGATAAATTTTGATGCATCCATTTGATAAGTATTGTTTACAGCCATTAACTAACAAGTTTCAGTGAGTATTCAGTGATGTGTAAAGCTGTATAATTTGTGACAACAATTATAATGGCATTATCCATTCTTGATGAAAATTTGAGAATGCATGCAAATTCAAATGAAATCTATCATGACACTCATTACAATTATATCCAGATGATAGGGATTTTAATTTTTCTTTATATTTCTGTTCTCTAAAGATCGATTCTTATATTTGTGTGGTGCGGTATACAACTTTCCCTATCAAACTAAACTCCATGCTTGCAGCCTTGTTCAGCACACAGCTATTCTTTGAGTAGGGGTGATTGGTTCCTCATCACCTCTTCTTAGTTAGCTGATGACACGTGAAAAGGTTCTTCCTCCCAAGAGTAGTGAGAGGTAAGAAGGGAAAAATAGGATGGAGGGGAGGGAGAGAAGAAGGGATGGAAAGCAAGAGAGAGAAGTCAACAGCTGGATCTCTGGCTGCCTGTCTTCTCAGTTGCTTCCTTGGTCGATTCCAATCAAAATGTATTCGTCGACTAAGCCTCCTACTAAAGGTGACTTGGGTGCTTACTGCAAACAGCAGCCTCCATGATGCAAGACTATCATGACTATCTCTTAATCATTTAAGATTTTGTATAGTCAGGAAACCAATGAACCAACTGTCATGAAGTCAATTCGCACTCACAGCAACCCCCACAGAGGAGAGCGGGACTGCTCCCCACGGTTTCTGGAACTATAAAGTTTCACCAGAGCAGGCAGTCTCACTTTTCTTCTGAGGAGTAGGTGGCGGGTTTGAAACACTCACTCTAGTTAACAGTCCCAAAACTAGCCTACATTTAAGACTGTAGAGAATCAGACTGCCAGCTCGTCTGTGGAAGGTTGGTGGCACTTTTGAACCACCAAGTTTGGTTAGCAGCTACGTGATTTCCCCACAGTTCCACCAACGCTCTTTTCATAAGGGCATAATGAAAATTAGGTGGGTTCTCTATATCTCATTATCTGTCACAACATATTTCATATTATGAGTCACATGGTCGTTTTTTTCAGAGGACCCACACTATAATTAACATTGTGTTCTAAAGGTTCATGCCAGGGCTCACTTTTTTAGGTTTTTGAAACATGTGAGTTTCCATCCTTGATCTCCCGCCTGTTTGCCAGTTGCTGTGATGAGTAATTAGGTGCAAATGACTGCTCTCCACCAACAGTTTTTGGAGCCAGAAAACTTATTTCTTCAATGCCCTTTAAAAGCTACAAGACACTAAAGCATGTCTGTGTGCCAGGAGTTTAGAAAGGAAAGTTTCCACATTCCTCATGCCTGGTCTCATTAATTTATCCCGCCCCATTGGTGTTAAGGTTTTATAAATAATCAAGACAGGATTGATTTGTTCCATTTCAACAAACTGCAAAAGAAAACAGTTAGCAAATCACTCCCACAATCATTCCCCCCAATAGTGTAACTCTTTACAATTGGGCATCTGCCTATGGAGTCTTTCCTGATTAGGTGAAAAATGATTTTGTTTCAATAGTCTTCAGGGGAGTTATTTCTGGTTTTGTACAAAGATGCAAATTAACAGCATATTTTGTAAAGTGTTCCATTCGATTTCTCTCTGGCTAAAGGGAAAGCCGAGATGAAGAACATCTACGTGCTATCATTACAGAAGATATATGGTGTTTATAAGAACCTTATCATGCAATGGTTAAGAATTTGGCTGCTTACCAAAAGGTTGACAGTTTGAATCCACCAGTTACTCCTTAGATAGAAAAGGCCTGGGGAAATGCTTCCATAAAGATTCAAATCCACCAGTTAGTCCACCAGTCTAGTCTGATTCACGGGGATCCTCAGGACAGAAGTGTCCCTGGGCGGATCCCAAAGCTGTCACTCGCTACAGAAGCTGCCAACTCCAGATTTTTCTGGGGAAGCAGCTGGTAGGTTCCGTGAGCAACTGAGCGCTTCAAGCTCCACACCACCAATGTTCTTCTCATAAAGAGAACAGCTCAGGAAATGCTATGTTGCAGTTCTACTCTGTCTTATGGCTCACCAACAGCAGGAATTGATGGTGCACAACATCGTAGTTTGATAGGATGTCAGAGATGTGGCCTAGAAAAATGGAAGGGTCATTGAGGGAAGACTCAGAACAGGTCTCCAGAACTAAGTTTTATAAAACCTCACAGCAGATTCCTGGATGCTACAGACTAAGGCTGTTTTGCATGTATGAATAAGGAAAGGGGCAAGGGTCCCCCCCCTCCCACTCCCAAGAAGGCTTGATTTGTGTGTTCCACTTACTTGGCTTCCACATATGATCAGTCTCACCCACCAATGTAATCTAAACACCCCTGTTTTAATTTCCTCTGCAATTTCTCAGCTGACTGGGGCTTTTGCCTGTGCCTGAACAACTTCAGTCAGGGGAACCTTGCTCGCTCCCAAAGTGGCCATCTTCAGACAGATGTTCCCTACACCCCCCTCTGGCTCGATTCATCTACAAATGTAAACAGGAAACACAACAGTGTGAAGCCAGAGAGTGAAGGCATTTGTCTAACATGACTCACTAGTCCATAGCATATCATACAGTTACTTTTCTGCCTGCAATCAAAATAAATAAAAACAATTCTAAATGTATTTTCTCTTCCTGTCGTGTTAAAACATGGATAAATGCCCCCCCCCCCAAAACACACACACTTTGACACAGGGTGCTGCTTTTTTCTCTTTGCAAAGAAAAACATTCACATCAGGATTGATTTAATCCACCTCCCCAACTTTTAAATCATAAACAGTCCTCGTACAAGAAACAGTAGCTGTTATTGATTAAAAGTTCATTTGCCTTGCCTGGGCTGATGATTGATACTTGGAGGGCAGGAAGGGTGTTGGATTGGGGCTGGAGGATTGAAGTAGGGCAGTTTTGTCACATTACCTGGTCTTTCTAAGAGTGTTCGTTTGGAGGAAATTTGGGTTTCAGGAAGGAGCTCCCCCCAACCTCCCTGTAAATTTGAGCAGATTTTGGTCCAAGTTTTTGTTTTGTTTTCTTTCTTACTCTGCTGGTTGCACCGGCTTTAGTACCTGTTGCACACATGAGCTTGTGAGAGGCGCTCTAAATGAGCTTTTAATGGTCTGTTGAATCAAGCAGCTACCAGTTCAGGAAATGCATGCCTTTTCTAGGTGCATATTTTCAAAGCTTCCATTTGTGAGTGCCAGTTGAGAGGTGCCTTTGTGTGTGCTCTTCACAGACCCAGTGCAGCAATAAAGGCTGTCTCTGGAGGCATTAAAAAGAAAGAATGAATTTCCTTGGCTCACTTATATTTCTAATGTCAAGAATAACAATTTTGTGTGGTTTCAAAAAATCTCTTTACTTTAGGAAAGTTATGTGAGCCCATCAAATGGGGAAACAAATCATGGTTTCATGGGAATGTGGCAATCAAATTCAGCGAAGACATTTGCCCTACAAATATAGTAACTATATTGGACTATATTTCCAATCAAAGCATAGAATCTTTTGGAAAGAGGTGATTAGCAGAGCTCTTTGACTTAAATTATTATTTTTGATTTTGTTTTCGTGAGCATCGTCTCTCTCTTTTTAAACTGAGGCAAACATATACTATACTTTCAAGATTCCTGAGAGTGTCAGTTAGTAGCACATCTGGAAGTAATAGTGATCTTTGCACAACACCATTTAATATTTGTATATTGAATTTAAAATAGCAGAATATATAATATGACTCCAGCTTTTATTAGATACCAATAAAGGCAATGAGTCGCAGCACTAAAGATTTAAGAAAAGATGTGGTATGAGACCTTAGAATTAAAAGACGCTCTCCATGTAATTTTTCTGAAAAATTGGAAACCTTGCTACTATTCATACTTAATGGCATAGCACCTTGGTTCAAAATGCAAAACAAAAAACAAGATTGTCTTTGGTGAACAGCCAAAGTTTGGGAGCCAGTATCATAAAGAGATGTGCATGACTGTGTCCCATAACTCGAACTTATGATTATTTAAACTTGGAGCCAAAAGCAAAAGCTAATTTTAAAATGTTTTTAGAGTGGACACCATAAAATGCACACCTTCAGCTCTTACATGGAACAGCATAAGCAAAATTGCATAAAACATCATAAAGAAAAAACTGAACTGCAAAAAGTATTTGCAATATATATTGCAAATGGTTACTATACTTAAGATAACACAAGTGGCAATAAATCAGTAAAAGATAAATCCTACATTAGGAGCAAACAAAAAATGATAAATATATAAAAGAAGAAATACTATGAGGCAATATGCAGAGAAAAATTATTCAACATTACTGGCAACCTAGCAACCAAACTGATGTGACAGGGTGGGGAGATACGGAAGCCCCCAAATTTAGCTGCAAGTTAATTAGATAACCCCTCTCAGAATAGCCACATGGAAGGGATGATAAATCCAAGGTGTGGCAGAACACTGATGAAACTCATAACTATCCTCTAGTTCTTTAATAGTTCTTCCCCTTACTACTATGGTTTTTATTTGTTTTACCTTGTTAATCATGTTAGAGTTGCATATGTTCATTTGTATAATTATGACTTTTTGATGGGTGGAAAACACAATAGTAACAGGAGTAATGATTTCCTGAGGGCATGGGAAATGAAGTGGGGGCGGTTAAGAGGGAGCAGCTGATAGCACTGATGACTGTTTAACCCACTCAAGGGGAGTGGACAACAGAATTGCATGTAAATGGATATACTAGATGGTGTAATATGTGGCAACTAATAATGATAACAACTCCTGGGAGGAGAAGAGGAGAGGGAGAGGATAAAGGGGAGCTGATATCAAGGAGAAGGAAAAGATTTTGAAACTGACTATAGTAGCACTTGTACAATGCTGCTTGATGTGATTGAACTATGAAATGTTATGATATATGTAAGAGTTCACAATAAAATAATAATAAGAGATACACATAAACAAATGACATTTTAATCAGTATGTGGTTTTGGAAAAATAAGTATAGTCATATATTTATTGCTGTGTACAATTATATAATTTTCTAAGAAATAATTTTGGAACAAAATTATTGGGAGTCAGAGCACTGAAATATTTATGATTTTAGGCCAATAAACTTTCCACAAAGGTGTTTTCAATGTTTTTCCCCCTTACCTAATAATGTTCAAATGGAATTCATTGCATCATATTTTAAATTAAAGTATTGGAGACAACTTCATGTTAATCCTAAAAGAAAGCTTAATAAATTATGACACAACACACATCATCATACTGTAAGTTCTTTAGTTATGTTATAGGTGTTTCTTCATTGAAATCACTAGTGAGTCATATTATTAAACAAAATAAAAAATTTCAAAGATTATATGATTTATTTGATATTGTGTCAGATCATATTATATAAAGAGAGTTATAGTTCATATAACCAATTACTTACTGTGGTTAAAACTCAGTGAGATTGCTTTCTTATTTTGTTTACTTTTAAAACTAAAGTATACATCCCTTGGTAATGTTTATGCATTTCAAATTGAGACAAAATTAAACTTATTTTTAAGGTCAGAAAACCCTTTCCTAGTCCGTCTGTAGAAGACTCCAATGAACATAGCTAATCCAAGCCATATTACTATCTCCAATAATCATGTTTTCCTCCATACAAACAAGCTCTCTATAGACTCGTCCTCTCTAGATTGCTTTTCACACATTTTATTCATAGGTCCTCTTAGCTAGTGATGACTTTTATTTCTCTCCAAGGAATCCTATGGCTTGTTTCTAGGCAATAAACTCTCTCAGTAATCAGTACTGAAATCAGAACACTATATTAAGGTCTTTGGCACAGAAAAACCAAGTTAATGAATAGCTTTAAATAATTTGAATGAATCCCTAAAGAAATAACTCAGATACTTGGCTTTCCTTGTATTTCCAGCCCCTGGAATAAGAATGCTAACTCATACAACTTCAAAATGGAAAGGGGAAAACAAAACTTTAAAACTTCAGTGTCCAAAACAAGGACAAGAAAACACTCATTTAATTTGCTTTTGAGCCAATATATACTAAGGAGATTAGACTGGCCTCAATCTGTTTAAAACAAACATCGTGAATAAATGTGAATGGAAAGGAGCAGAAGCACTGAACAGATTTTGGAATTGTTGATAACTTGGCATCCCAGACTCAACTCTGTATCTTGCAGGCTGTGAGAACTTGGATTAGCCAGTTAAGCCTTCTGAGAGGAGATAATACCAATGTAGGATTTTTATAAACATAACATGAAATTAAATATATCTTTTCCTAGTCATCTAATAAATATCAGTTTCTTTCACTCCCAGAGGAGTGTATGCAGGCAAAGGAAATGAAATCAAGAGATTTTCCTCCCCTTCAGCCCCCAAATCCTCTAGATAATTGTTTGGAGGAGGGAAATGGATATGTGTATCCAGGGATGGACTATTTTCAAATACCTTTAACATTCACTGGAGGATAAGAACAAGAAAAAAATAAGTCCTTAATGAAAAGTGCAGTAACAATTAAATATATACCTTTGACCCTGGAATGCACAGATTATTATTTTTAGGGATCATTAATTCCCCTTGCCCTGCCTGCCTCCTTCACCCCCAGGAATCTAGGGTGTGCCCCTTCATATTGTACATCTGTTTTGCTTGGTTGGTTGTTTTCTCTTAAGTTGGTTGCCAGGTCTTCCTTCAGAGGCTTGTCTGGGTATATTTGAACCTCCAACCTCTCAGCAGCCAGATACAATAACCAATTGCAGAATAAGCTATGCGGTTGTTAGTTTCTGTTGAATCAAATTTGACACAAGGTGACCCAATCGTACAAATTAAAACTGTTTCCAAGAGTTTTCCCAAGGCTGTGACATTTCAGAAGCAGAGTATCAGACCTGTCCTCTGAGATGCCTTTGGATGGTTTTGTACTGCTAACCTTTCTGCTAGTCATCTAGAGTTTAGCTGTGTGTTCTGCTCAGGGCCTCTGGGGAATACATGCCTTGATCTTTTGTGTCTTGTAGAATGCAATACCTTCAAAGTACAACAATATTTTTAAATGATTTGAGGTCTGTGGAAAGTAGCAAATAAATTCAGAGCAGTTCTGTGGTGGTTGCCATTTCCAGTGTGGTGGAAGGTATGAGTTTCATCTTGGAACGCCAAGGCTGGAGGAAATTCCATCTCACTTCCAGTTTATGTGGGAAATGCTTTAGAGGAAATTTGAAATGTTAGGAGCTCTTGAAGGGTTGTGGGTGGGAGAGAAAGTCTGGTGAACAAAACAAAACAGTTTATCGTGTGCGTGGTGGGAGCTGGGCTTGGAGGTCATGCAAATGGGAATGAATGTGTGGTATGCTCCCTGAACTGACTGTGGTGTGAGAGAGCATGTGTGTGGATTAGGACTCTCAGGACTGTGAAACGCATCTGCCACAAGGTCTGCCATTGTGGGTTTGAGTTTGAAATATTGAAGCATTTCTGTGGGATCTAAGCATGGTCCAGTCTGGCCCAAATGCTACACGTTTTCCTGAGGAAAATGTATTCTGAGAAAGTTCTTTTGGTGGCTCAGAGTGTACATGCTTCCACTTATTTTAGAGGATTCTTGACATTTCTTAAGTCAAAAAGGTTCTAATTCACAACAGGGCAATGATAACAGTTGTTATCCCTCTGTCTGAGAACACACACACACACACACACACACACACACTTTAGTTACTAGTTTTGGATCCAGACAGTGGGGATCTTTGGAGGTTTCTCTCTTAAATCGAGAGAGAGAGAGAGAGAGAAAGAGAGAGAGAGAGAGAGAGAGAGAGAGAGAGAGAGAGAGAAGGAGCAGGTGAAGGGAAAAAGGGAGAGAAAAAGGTGGAGAATGAGAAGGAGAGGTGGGGTTGAAGAAGAGAAATGGGAGAGGGAGAGAGGATGAAGGAGAGGGAGCGAGAAAGGAGGAGGGAGATAAGGTGAATGGAAAAGGAGAGAAAGGGGCATTCCCCAAAGAAGAATATTAGCACCTCTCTTCAAGTGTGATAAGTTTTCAAATGGCAAATGCATTCTGGATGTGCCCGGTGTAGAGGAAGGAAAGGGGGATCTGGAGAAACGAGAGAGACTCCTCTGGACACTGTGATGCACCATATCTCAGGGCAGACAGTGCTACTGCTCTGCTGCACCTCGTCAGGAACAGCCCGCTGGAAAGGACAGCCTGGAACATTCTGGCCAGATGTTCTTTGTACTTCACACCATCCCAGGAAATTAACTTTAGGATAAAAAATTATTTTAGGCTATGACAAGGCCCCTTATGATGGAAATTGAAAATGTCTGGAACAAAAGGCATGCGTTCCATTGACTTCATGACAGGGAGTTTGTCTGGGCTTAGTGTGTAGTTCTCTTACTTGCATCTGAAAAGATTAAGACAAAATTCCATTCCGCACACAAAACTAGTACTCAGCCTGAGGAGCGAAATACAAAAAAGGAATGTGACCCTTTTTTCTTTGCCGTTCCTTAAGAGACAGTGGAGAAAGATGGCTCTCTAATTCCATTTTCCTAGCCATCTCCCTTGAAATGGGAGACATTCCTTGGGGTGAAATTCCCTCCTTATCAAAGGCACTGGAAGGAAAGCTTTTAGATGTTGTATTATTTTCCGTATTTACTGGTATCTATGATACCCTGCAAAGAGAGCAGCAATTGGTAGGTGTTCAATAAATGGTTATTTATTAGAGACATGAACTCAGCAAAGCATATATAGGTTGGGTGGTCAAGGGAATTGGTCAACGTGCCAGGCACAGGGCTCTGTATTTTATAGCAGCTGCTTCATTGTCTTACTCTAACAATCTTTCAAATTAGTGCACTTGTCAGGAACCCTTAAGTAGGTTCTGCCTCCTAACATTGTCCCTTATGATTATTATGCTGGAGCCCATTCTTGTGGCCTCTGTGCCTATCTAGCACCATAAGGCTCTTTCTCATTCCTGATAGCATCATGTCCCAAATACACAAGGTAAGTCTTCCCATCCTCGCTTCTAAAGAGAATTCTGACAGGATTTCTTCTAATAAAGATTTCCGTTATTGTTCTGTCTATGATACGCTTTCTACAGTCTTGCCAACACCATAAATTGAATGCATCAATTTTGAAGAGTAAGTTATCGGACCTTCTTAGAAAAGAATCATTGAGATTGTTACATTTGAGCCACCAGGGGTTGTATTTGAAATGACATCTGGCCACCCCAAAGCATGTGCTCTTGCTGTGTTTGTGTTATGATGTGGAAGACTCGCAATGGTTCTATCTTTTCAGACAACCTTATAGACAGCGCCACGCTGGTTTACAAGATGTCCCTTTAGGAAATGATCCTCCCAACTCAAAAGTGTTCCTACATTCTGACAGATAGCCCCAATTATTCTAAATTCCTTTCTGAAGGACTCTCAGAATAATGTTAGGATTACAGAAATTCAATCTCTGAATTTATTAACATCGTTTTCTAAAATTGGACATGATATTTTGCAAGTCACCAAGTTTTACTGAGCTTTACATGGTTCTTCTGATAAGCAGGGGTAGAAAGCATCATCTGTGCTTTCTCCGTGAAACTAGGACCCACAGAGAATGGATTTGATATGAGAATCATATTAGATGAACTTCCTGAGAGGACTTGAAATCTTCTTGATTGCTGAAGATTAGAACTTTGTATTTTTCAAAATATTTGTTAAGGAGTAGCTCATGTAAAATATAATTCACAAAGTGGAAAGTAAGCTTATTTTCTGCCATTATTTCCTTCACAACCCCCTGTAATCCCCAATCTTCTTTTGTTTCAATGGGTTTACCTATTGTAGATACTTCATACAATGAGACATTGCCTTTTATCTTTGTAAAACCAATGATATCTGGGAAAGACCAACAAACTCATGAAAAGGGGGATGTATGACTTTTCTCAGGTGGCTGCAGACTGTTGACAGATGGTAACTTGGGAAAAATGCAAATTAGTAGTCCACAAGAGACAGAAGAGAAATCAAGGAGAAGATGAAGGGTAAACTATTCTCACTGCCATGAAATTGATTCCAACTCATTGTGGCTCTATAGGAGAGGGTAGAACTACCCTTTTGTGTTTCTAAGACTGTAACTCTTTACGGTACTACACACTCTCATTTTATTTCTGAGAGGCAGCTAGTGGTTTCAAACTGATGACTTGTTGGTTAGCATACTTATGCATAACTCACAATGGGTTTTATTAGTAGTTTAGACTGCTGAATACAAAGTTGATGATGTTAAATGTAAACTCTAACCTAATTTGCAATAAAAATTGTCTCACAGTTCTGAAGTTCAGGGTCTGAGTGTTGGCCTTGATTCCTTCTGCAGCTTTGAAGAAAAATTAATGCTATGGATTTCTTCTAGCTTCATGTAGCTCTAGGTGTTTCTTGTCTTGTAAATGTATCACCACAAAATCATCTTTCCCTAGTGTCTGTCTCTCTGTCCTCCTTTTTTTATAGCACACCATTTAGATGGGATTGGGATGACCATATGTTAACTGATAATATCTTCAAAGACTCTATATTTCCAAATATAATTTTGTCCTCAGACACTAGATACTGAGACGTCAACATAAATTTTGTGGTGGGGAGGGTGGGGCAAAATTCAATTCATACAGAGGAACTGCTATAGCTTCATATTCAGATACACTTTAATTTTCTATTCATAATCATTCCCTCAGTTCACTTTAGACAACTGTTGGTACAATAAATTTAAAAACTCACTCAGTGGTGAGGGAGCAGTAGAACTGATTGTGATTACACAACTCATTCTAAAGGTGATTTAATTGAGAGGAGAGAAATGTTCAGGAATTGATTGTGGTAATGATTATAAATTCTTCTTATATGATTGAACCATTGAATTGTATGATATGTGGATTAGATGTCAATAAAAGGATATTTTTAAAATATCTTAAAGGGGAAAATCTCACTCAAAGTCAGAAAAAAATAACCTGGTAGTCAATTGTATAATCGGATTCTTCTTCTACAGATTCACCTTATTATCATCAAGTTGATTCTAACAGCAGCCCACAAGGATGAAGAAGGACTGCTTTCATAGGGGTTCTGAGACTGTAAATATATATGAGTAAAATTTTTCTTATTTTTCTCTCATGGGAAGGCTCATGGATATGAACTGACACTGGTTTGGGGGTAGTAATCTTGGGCTTAGTCCCCAGTGCTACCAGAGAATTTTTCCTACTCGAGTAGATTCCACAAATCTGAAACTAAAATAATTTATTGGGTTGTCTTTATTTCAAGAATAAGTATTGCAAGTTTTTATTGCTGGTGCTTGGTCTACCTAGTATACGTTTATTAGTTATGGTTTATAAATTTTTTTCTCATATAATACTAGTAGGTTCTTTTCACATGGCCAGTGCCAATCCAGATGAAATCTATGGTGCTTAGGAACATGAGTCCCTTTTAAAACTGAGTTGTCAACATCAGCATCTCTCAAGAGTTATCCCACAAATTCAATATAAAGTCTGTCTCCTTGGATGTCGTTGTGTCCTTTAAACTGTGGTTATCCATTAGGAGACCCTCGTCCTTCTTTTTTCCTATTCCCTAAAAAACTCATCATTCTTCCTTTTTTCAAACTTTTGCCTCTATCTTCTTTATTTAATATGTCCTGTATTACAGTATAGTACAAATCTGATCATGTAAAGTCAGGAAAGTAAGAAAATGAAAAATAATAAGTCAGGGAAGAAGAAAATGAACAACAGTAGCCCAACTTGGTTTCAGGAGAGCAGAATGCACTGGCATGCTAATATTTACTAGGTTTTGAAACTCCTGGCCCTTTCTCTTCTTTATCCCCCATTGCAAACATTTTTACTTTAGGATTTCAAGGAAGTAGGAAGAAACTTCAAGAAGCTTATTAGCCATCATTTGAGGGTGAGTTGGACACGCTCTATAAAAGGCCTAAAGGTAGAGTGCCTCAAAGAGAAAGGAAATGAATGCTGGTGGATGAGAATTTGGAAATAGTCATTTAGAAGAGACATTTAGAGAGAGCGTCCCAGATGAAGGAGGAACCAAGGATTGTGGAGGAGTGATGACCTTCATCCCATTGACCTGTTAGTGACTTCTTACTTTCCAGTGATGTAGTAAGATGACAATAACTTACAGAACACTTAATACCTGGTTTATCTAAGGAAAGCGTTTTAAAGTATTTGGAGCTTTTCATCTCCATTAAATTGTCTGCAATGCAAAGCTGGCACAGAAGCAGCAGTGATGCACACCTTCAAGGAACAAATGTACCTAGTCAAGGAGCAGATCAGTAATGACGAGTATTGACTAAAGACAAGAAGACACTCTGCATATTGAGAAGCACAGAAGATTTTGGTAGTTCTTGAACAATCTCAGAGAAATGGGAGATTTCCTCTCCCCACAAAGATCTCCTACCACTATTACAAATGCCTGGGTTTTCATCTTCCATCGTCCTGACTAGATTTAATTAGATTTAAAGAAATAATTTCATAAGCCACATATTGTACTGTACTATTGTGATCTGAAGATCATACCTGTTACTAAAGAAACATGTAACTATAGGCCTAACCATATGCTACATGAGTATTGTTCATTAAGATTTATGTAAATCAGCTACAAATTTACAAAGAAATTTCATAAGTGATCAATATGGCTCTCTAAGGGAGTTAAAAAATGTGGCTATCTGAAGCATTTGGGGAAATTCTGGCAGAGAGCTTAAACTCACCAGTCCTTCCAAGGGAGAAAGAGGAGGCTGGCTGCTCCCGTGAAGGTTTATATACTGAGCAGTTTCACTCTGCTCGACAGGACCATTATGAGACAGAATCAAGTGGGTGGCAGTTGATTTTTTTAGTTTGGGACCTATTCATGTTATTGCTCAGTGATTTCCAGATTTTGTGTACATATTAACTAACCTGAGCCACACAACAACTCCATGAGGCACAAACGAGTATTCCACATTACAGATTGTGAGACGTGAGTGAGAATAACAAGATACGAATACCACATTTTTTTCTTGTTTTTCTTTTGGGGGGGGCATCACTGCCCTCAGGTGGTGAGAGTAGGAGGCCCAGCCTTTGCTCCGTGGAGCTGGAATCGAACCTCCATCCCAGTGGGCCGCAGTCCCGCACACAACCACTACGCCATCGGGGCTCAGCCTGAATACCACATTTTTAATTCCTCAACTTGCTATCTTTAGTAATGGTCCAGTAATGGTGTGTGTTCCTACATACTCACCTCTCTTGATTCTAGATTCAAAGCAGCTATTGATTCTGGATGACAGGTGTCTTTGGCAAACAGGAAGTGGATGACAGAGCTTTCTAATAACTGTGTAATTTTAAGAGACAGATCAAGAGGACATGATTATTGGATGGGAAACAGATGGCTTTCATCTCACGTTACTTCAACACACCATGAGGAGAGTGCAGAGAGTCAACTCGGGTGTTGGAAGACAAAAATTTCCTTGCATGTCAAGCACTTTATACTCTTCTATTATACTTTAGTGAAAGAAATTCTAAATTGTACCATAGTAATTGAATCAGAACACTTGCAGGTCTGGTCAGTAGGTCTCTTAAAGAGGTCATGAGAGATAGTGAGAGATTATAAAAACAACCAAACAAAAACCAGCATTTTTTAATCTTTCTTTTTGTGGCCTTATCACAGATGAATCATCCGATTGCATACAAGTGTCACTCTGAGACGTATTTGGAAACATAAAAGGTAACTTGTGATTCTGACAGTCAGTGATACAGCTACAGCCACACGGATGCAAAGATTTTGTGAGTATGACGCCAAAATATTTTGATTGAGAAGATTAGAAAATTAACCACTCTTTTATCAAATCTAGCTTGCTCCATGGTATTTTCCAATAGCAGGGAACAACACATCCATCAAGTCAAATAATTTTCAGTCAGTTGATTCTTTTCTTTCTCACATCTGTTGTGTACATTTCTTCTTACTTTCTTGGTTATTGGCTAAAATATCAGACCCTCCCCTTCTCCATGCTTCATACACAGTGTCTATAACAGCCTCTCTTTGACCTGCCACCACCCGTCCTAAATATTTTGATTCTGACCACAAATTGACTAACCTCCCATCGTCTCAGTTTCATTCCAAAGATGTGTGTGGTTTAAGGTATTGAACACTCTCTAGGTGCCAGAGATTAACAATGAATGAGATAAACGAGGTCTCTGCCTTCAATATGACTGTGTCCAGATGGCAGAAGCTGAAAATTGTCACATAGCTAAGATTACTTCAGGACATTGTAGCTAAAATAAAGGGATTAAATAGAGAATGATACTGTAGCATGACGGAATGCTAAAGAACCAATCTAAGGGCTGAGCCCCTATGGCATAGTGGTTGTGCACAGGACTGCGGCCCACTGAATTGAAGGAGGTTCAATTCCAGCTCACAGGAGCAAAGGCTGGGCCTCCTACTCCCACCACCAGAGGGCAGTGATACCTAAAAAAAACTTAAAAAAAAAAAAAGAACCAATCTAAGTTTCCTTTAGGAAAAGGAATAATGAAGACAGGAAGAGCTTGGAATGAGGGTGGAGAGTGGGTGTTACAGATAACATGTGAAGGGAGGGAGAATACTACATGAGGCAGACCTAAGGCAGAAATGGCCACGCATGGCAAAAGAAGTATTTCTCTAATAACTGCCTATTTGGACCTAATAATAGCACCAGGGAGATATCACCTGACTCTCAGCGAAGCATCCTTCAGCACTTTTTCACTCAATGGAATAGCTCACAGAGGTAACCCCAATCTCCAGAAGCCATCTGGAGCATCATAAGCAGGGCAGACACAGATGAGATTGGGTGGAGGGGGGCGCTCAGGGAGACATCAGCAGAAACTACATCATGTAGAGTGGTAAGCCATGGTAAAACGTTTTAGATTTTACTTTAAATGAAATAAGAAATACTTGAACTGTATTGGGCACACAAATCACAACAATAAAGAATAGGAAAAAAAAGATGTCCTGCTTTCTTCACTTCAACTCAATGGTCCCTTTTCCTAATATTGCATCTTATGGCTTGATAGCTCCATTACCAAACCCAACTCATAGCCTTCAAATTAATTCTGATTCTTAGTGATGCTATAGAGTAGAGTAGACTGCTTTGTAGGGTTTACAAGATTTTTACAAGATTGCCACATCCATCTATTTACTTGGTGTTCCATATGTTCACCTTCCCGACATGATTGCTGAAGACAAAGCCAGTTGCATGAGCAAATGTGGTGAAAAAAGCTGATGGTGCCTGGCTACCAAAAGACATAGTGTTTGGGATCTTAAGTGCTTGAGATAAACAAGCAGCCATTTAACTGAAAAGCAACAAAGCCCACGTGGAAGAATACACCCCCCTGTGTGATCATAAGATGTTGATAGGATCAGGTATCAGGCATCACAGAACAAAAGACCATATCATTATGAATGAGGGGTAGTGCAGAGTGGGGACCCTAAGCTCATCTGTAGGCAACTGAACATCCCCTTACAGAAAGGTCACAGGGAGGGGATGAGCTGGTCAAGGTGCAGTATGGCACTGATGAAACATACAATTTTCCTCTAGCTCTTTAGTGCTCCCTCATCCCACTATCATCATTCCAATTCTACCTTAGAAATCTGGCTAGATCAGAGGATATACATGGTACAGATAAGAGCAGGAACTACAGGGAATCTGAGACAGATAAACCCCCTCAGGACCAACATAAGAGTTGCAAGACCAGGAGGGTAAGGGAAAGGTGGGGGGAGAAATGAGGAACCAATCACAGTGATCTACCTATAACCCCCTCCCTGGGTGTGGACACCAGAAAAATGGGTGGAGGGAGACAGTAGTCATTGTAAGTCATGAAAAAAAAAGTAATTTATAAGTTATTAAAGGTTCATAAAAGAAGGGGGTGGGGAGGGAGGGGAAAATGAGGAACTTAGAAATAAAGGAGAAATAAAATGTTTTAAAAATGATGGTGGCGGGCTGAGCCCCAGTGGCATAAGTGATTGAGTGCGGAACTGCAGGCCGCAGGCTTGGTGGTTCAAATCCAGCAGAGGCTCTCAGGAGCAGCACCTGGTAGCGCCCATGACCACCAGATGCAGTAATGCCCACACATCAAAAAAATGATGATGGCAACAAGTGCACAAATGTGCTTGACACAGTGGATGCATGTATGGATTGTGATAAGAGTTGTAGGAGCCCCCAATAAGATGATTTAGTTTGTTTT
This sequence comes from Nesogale talazaci, assembly GCA_004026705.1. Classification (NCBI taxonomy): domain Eukaryota; kingdom Metazoa; phylum Chordata; class Mammalia; order Afrosoricida; family Tenrecidae; genus Nesogale; species Nesogale talazaci. The sequence goes on along the minus strand of PVJH01005993.1, from coordinate 86,267 downwards.
GTTTATTTAGAGATTGCCACATCTTTTTCCCATTGAGTAGCATGTGGATTTGACCTAGATTTAAAGCCAAGTCCTTTAATCACTGTACAACCAAGAATTCTCCATAGTGACATTAAATGATGAGCAAAGCCCACTTCCACAGAGTCTATGGCAGTGGTTCTGCCATAGACCATTTCCTAATGGTGTGACCCTTTAATAGAGTGTCTCATGCTGTGGTGACCCCCCCCCATCATAAAATTACCTTTTTGCTACTTCATAACTGGAATTTTGTTACTGTTGTGAATCGGGGACCCCTATGAAAGGGTCATTTGACACACACACACCCCAAATGGGTTGCAACCCACAGGTTGAGGACCGCTGAGACTAAATTTTTACAGGCACAGACAGCCTCATCTTTCTTTTGTAAACTGCCTGTGACTAGCAGCTCAGCTCTTAACTCACAGTGCCTCCAGGGTCCCGGCGTGTTAGATTGTAATTATTGTCCAGCACCAGACTCTTTCTTTCTGCTTCACTTCGCAAAGTGCTCACAATCATTTAACACTTTTCCTGTTTTGATTCTGCTTCTGTTCTTCTCCATTAGTTTCTGTCTACATATCACCTCTGAGCAGAGCTATCCTCTGTCCATACACTCAGATTAGAATCAACGTGAATGTTGATTATGTAATATGGGACTACAGTAGTAGAACGCTATTTGAATTCAGCGTAAACAATAAGCACATAGGAGTGCAAACAATTTACTACTGACTTTACATCAGGTTTTTTCAAGCAAGGATTAGCCTTCTTATTTGATATATTCAACTTTATGACTTCTCTTTGTCCTTCTAGTTTGCAGAAGGAGCCCAGGTAACACAGAGGTTATGGGATGGACTGATAGCTCCAAGGTCAGCCATTTGGAACTTCCCGCTGCTCTTTGGGGAAAGATGGGTTTTTCTATTACAATCTTAGAAATACACAAGGGCAGTTCTACCCTGGTGATGTCAGTTGGAACTGACTCGATGACAGTGGGTTAGAGTGTAGAGCTTGTAGAAAGTAAGCATTCATTGAAGTGAATGATTTAGGGGAGAGGTGTTTTGTCTGTCCATTATTCTTCGAATGGGAAGGCAGTTTAAAGGATGTCTTTCTGTGAAAAGGATGTCTTTCTCTCCTGTCCTGTTCTTTGGCCGAACTGAAGAATTTTTATCTAAGAGGAATTCCAATCTGAGGTCTACAGGGTTAGTAAGAAAAAAAGACTGTGTTAAACATGGCAGTTAAATACTGAGTAAAATCAGAGACTCAAGCCTGGAACTATTTTTCCCCAAAACATACATCCAACAGCTTCCGCTACACAATTTCACAGGAGTATCAGTAATCTGACATTTCCTAGGCATCTGGGTTCATGAATATTCAGACAGATAGAGTGCTGAATTCTTTACTGAATGATGACATCTGGCACTCTTAGAGTAAGTGATGATTCTACTCCTAGGGGGAAAGTTTCCACTAAGAATAGTAGTACAAGGGGGTCATTTATGTATGAAAAAATCATTCTCTATCAGTTCATAAAACATTGTATAGACTTGTAGTTGCATCAAGATTTTGTGAAGAGAAATATTATAAAGTGATAAATTTCTCACTTCCATAGTCTGATAGCTTATAGAGGAGTTTTTAAGTCATGGGTTCCTATCAAAATATTGACTCTACCTAGGTCTGAGACATTTCATAATCTTGTTTGATAAATTGCATAAAACATACTTCAATAAAATTCCAAAGCCCGAAGGCCTACACTTTAAACTGAGTGCTAAATATGCCCCACGGAAATTTCTGGAGGAGTAGAGGTCCACAGTGAGCTATATATCTTGGCCTAAGATTGTTTGACCAAGAGCCCTCAGGGATCACTAATGTGTTTGGAAATCTTTAATATTTCTTGCCCTCTCATTTCTAAGATATGAAAGTACGGCTGCCAATTATAGATAAAGTATGTTTACATGACTTACACCCTGGTTTCTCCTCACAAATGATGCCATGTTATTGGTGATATGAGGAATTGTTAGGAATTGGCACAATTTGCTTTAAATTGTAGTCCATTTTCCCAGCATTTATGCCTAACTTCTCCTCTGAGAACATAAATCCTCCACATTGATGCTTCATTTCCTCACGCTTGCCCTCTGTGTCCTATTCCTGAATTCATGAGCCACATCAGTTCAGGCCTTAATGATCACGGTACCTACTCTACATGTCTTTTCTCTAAAAATAGTAAATCATCCAGAACTGATGGTTTCTCAGGAAAAGTCCATGACTGTGTGAATGCTGGCAGACACATGTGTTTTTCTTTGGCTGGTCAAGTTAGTGGCATTTCCAGCAGCGTGGATAACTGGTGACTCTGTATAGCTCTTTCTCTCAGACCTGTCAAGGTCTTGTCTGACACAGGTAAACTGGACCTGACTATGTAAACATACCAGGACTTTCCCTGCCGCCTCTCAGCTGTCACACCCTGCCAGAATGTCTCCCTTGCATGTCAGAGACTGGTTAAAAATTTCTGGGTCTAGGATAGTGCTTTAGCACAAGATAAGATTTCCGTAGACAGAACTAGGTCCTTCAGGTTTTGTGTTTGGCTTAACATGTAAACCTCCAAAAGCTTCAAGCACAACTTCATCGCTATTTACATTCCCTTAACATTAAGAGTTGGGCAGCCCTCAGATTCCTTTCTGGAACCATGGTCCCCCTCCTTTCCAGTTGTCTTTGTGTCCCTTCCACGCATGCGCCCTTTCAGATATTCCTTGCATCCCAGCTACTGAATTCTCTTTCAGAACTGATTGGAGTGAAGATGTGAGTAGAAATTCAAGTCACTTTTTCATTCACATTCTCAGGCATGACTGAGGGGGAGAGGGACTTCTGCTAGCGCTCTCTCTGTACCTTTGCATAGGAGGTAGTCGTCTCTCTTCCCATATTCTCTTTTTTAAACGTCTTGTCCTTATTTAATTTTATTGTGCTAAGATATATATATATATATATATATATATATTAGTTGACCTCTTAATCATTCTTGAATGTACATTTTCCTGGCACTATTACTTTCACAATGTTGTGTGACCAAAATTTTTCATCATCTCAAAAGAAATTCTACCTACTAAACATTAGTATCTGATTCCCTCCTCTGCTCAGCACACAGGACTCAACAGTCTATGTTCAGTCTGTATGCATTTGTCTCCGTGAGATAGCTCATATAAGTGGAGTTATGCAGCACTTGTCTTTTTGTGTTTGACTTATTTCACCTAGCTTCTTTTCAAGGATCATCCACCCCACTGCAGCATTTTTCTCTTTGGGCAATGATGCCACTGCATGGTTCATCGTCCATTTCATCTGTTACTAGACAGTTTAATTGTTCCTATCTTTTGGATCATGTGAAGGGAAAAAAAGAAAACAATGACTTGAAGTATTGATACACAACTTTCTGTGTTCTTTTCAGTTCTTTGAATACAGTCATGATGGAAAACCATTTGTTCTTCCCAAAGGTTAAACACAGAATTACATTATTTTCCTACTGCCATCAAGTCAATTCTGACTCATAGTGATGACCCGATAAGAGTAGAACTGCACCTCTGAATTTCCAAATCTGTAACTGTCTGTGGGAAAGGTCAGTTTCATTTTTCTCCCACAGAGCGAGTTGATATTTTCTAACTCCTGGCCTTGCTGCTCAGAGACCAATGTGCTCATAGACCACTTTACCACCAGGGCTCCTAGAATTACCGTACAGCCCAAAGCGCTCACATTCTTGGGAGGCTGGTAGGGAAAATTTGAAATTTGCTCATATAATACTCTTCTAATAAGCGAGTGATCTCTGAATTCTATCATGTTGAACAATCCTTTTCAAGTGCACCATTGTTCCCTACATGATGCATTCTCTATCATAGGTAGTGACCAGGATTTTCACCCCGCACTGTGCTCCTGGCACACAGTAGACTCTCAAGAAGTATCTGTTGAACTGCTTTTTAAAAGTCAGCTTCACAAATTTGTTAGCTTTCACTGGGCCTTTTAAGGGAAGGATTAACTAATGATTTTTCCCTTTTAAAGTTTCTAGGTTAGGGCACCCTGGGTATTTTTAAAAGCTGAAATTCATTTAAAGTATAGAAGACTAAAGAATTCCATGGTCAGCCAAAGTGGTCGATGTGTTTTTAGTCCAAGGAAAAAACAAACATTCCTTCATCTATACCTTGAGTACAGATTTATACTTGTTTTTTTTCAGGATACATTTCCTTTTTAAAAGATCTCTAAGATAGTGGAGCAAAAAATTCCACCCATCTTAAAAGCAAAAATCTCTGGGCTCAATGAAATACAAGATGTCTTCCTTTCATGGGATGTGATACAGCCGGATAGAATTTTCAGTTGTTTTTTTGTTGAAAAATGCCCTATCATTCCCCAAAGTACTGGGTAGGTGCCAATTCATGCAGAAACTGTCGGCATCTGGTAAAGCTCTGGATTTATTGCCGTGGTCAGGTTGGATAGAAGCGGACCCAGGAGTTGCTCTTCCAGGCACGGTCTCTCTGTTACTGCCTTGAAGTTTATCCACTGTGTAAGTTCAATCACCTTGAAAATTGCCCTCTAGTTTTCGATTGCTCATATTACCTTAGCTAGTCAGTTTTTTTAATACTTGGATTTTATGCAGAATATTTATTAAATCAAATCACACCATTGAGATCTGGGCTTCACACAGATATTGTTAATTCTCTAAAAACATTCTTTCTTATGAGGACAAGAGTCAAAGGAATGCTTTCTAGAAATTGCTATGTTGAAAAAAATGCAGATATTGCCAGCATTTCATAAAATCAATTAACAGAGTTCTGTACGGCCTTTACTAGCTTGAATACCTTTAGAAAAAGTGTTAGTCCTTGGTTACCAGAAAGTTAAACGTGACTTCAGCTCCTTTTTATTATGAAGACAAAGCAAAATCAGAGGTGAATTAAGAGATAATCATATCTTATGTTTATTTTAACTGTAAAGAAATTTCAACTCTAGATTTGTATATATTGGAAAAATATTTCGAGGATGAGTTTGGTTCCCCTCCTCCCCTACTTCCTTTATCCCACCTCCTCGTCTCGCATCTCCCCCCAGAACCATTAGTCCCATTCTTTTAATCTCCAAGTTTTTTATCCCATCTATCTTATCTACATAGACATGCAGATACATTAATAAGTGCAAAAACCCAGCAAAGCCAAATTAAACAACAAAGGAAGTCAAGTCCAACAGAACAATAACAACAACAGCAGAAACAAAACCACTGACAAAAATGGCAAGGCCCATTAATAGTTCAAGGTCTGCTTGTTGGCCCTTTTGAGTGTTTTCCAGAGTCTGATGGGGTGCCACGCTCTGTCTCCAAAATCTATTTTTGGTATTTTCTTGAGATTTCATCACTTTGCTCCCCTTGCTGCTCTATTGCGTGCCCTTAGTGATTCACCCCAAGAGGATGGGGTCAGATTATGCACAGTTACCACACTGTGTTTCCAGTATTGTCCCCCACAGCACTATGGTTTAGTGAGGGAAGTCATGTCTCCTGGTGGGACCGGCCCTACAATCCTCTCTATGAATTGTCTGCTCAGAGGAGGAATATCGTATTTGGGGCTTGGTTAGCCAGAATGTTCTCCCCTCTCACTCCATCTCTTTTCACTTCTCCCATGTGCTCTCATCAGACATGCCTCTCACCCCAAGCTGTAACCCCAGTTCTGTCCTTCTGGAGGGTGCTGTATCCCCAGCTCTGTCTTTCTTGGGGGGGGGTCCACATAATTGGGATTTGGGCCAGTTCTGCAGACCTCCCTGCCTATCTTATCGGCGTGTGTTATCTGCTTTCTTCTGAACACATTGCTGTTCAGTGCTTTCAGTGAAATCTTCACTGAAGATTTCATATCTTCACCCATATCTTCAGTGCTTTCTTCGTGAAATCAAGTATCACATAGGGCCATGTCATAGGAACTAATTGTTACATTGAGTTACAATTAAGTGAGAGCTCAAAATCAATGTTCATATCTATGTTTTATATTTTCCTGATTCACATCAGAGACATCATTATTTTTAGAGAAATATTATAAACAATAATATAATTTTATTAATTTAATTCTCATTAATTTATCCAATTTAAAGGACTATTGAGAAAAGTAAAATCTAAATATATTGGCAGTTTCGGGCTGAGTCCCGGTGGCGTAGTGGTTGTGCGCGGGACTGCTGCCCACTGGGACGGAGGTTCAATTCCAGCAGTGGGGCTGGGCCTCCTACTCCCACTGCTGGAGAGCAGTGATGCCTCCCCCCCCAAAAAAATATATATATATATAAGCAGTTTCTTAGAATAAGATACATGAACTGTTGATTTGTACAGATTAAGAACTTAAATGACAAGACACAATTTACACAAACAGTGAGGGCTGGGAGATAGGGGAAATTTTTCAATAAAGCTTATTCAGAAGACAGACCTGTGCCCGTTGGAATAAGACATGTCATGAAAAAGCCAAGTATATGAGTAAAGCAAATCTAAGGTAGGCTGAAGTAGTCATCTATTGGAGCTCTTCAATAAAAGATGTAACCCAAGTACAGTCACTTCCGAATCCATAACCTTGGGATAAGAGTTATTTGCTTCTCCCACTAGGGCATTTCAGTTTTAATATAACACAGGTGTATTTAAGGTAAAGTCCAATTTGCTTGGTGAGACATCAAGATCAGAAGCTTCGATGTGATCCATAAAAGGTGCTACGCACCTCAAAAGGGCAGGGTCTAAAGTGTGTGTTGTTTAATGCACTCAGTCAGGATCACCGAATCTGAATAAAAAATATGTCAAAAGTACCCAACTAGGAACATGCCACTGTCAGTCCACCTTGTTGAGGACCTTCCTCTTTTTCTTTTTTTTTGCTACCCCTCTACTTTACCAAGCACGATCTCCTTCTCCAGGGACTGGTCTTTCCAAACAACCTGTGTAGCATACATGAGATAAAGTCTCGCCATCCTTGCCTGTAGCATTCTGCCTATTTTTCTTCCAAGATAGATTTGTATATATTTTTAGCAGTTCATAGTCCTTTCAATATTCTTCACTAGCACTATAATATAAATGCAGTGATTCTTCTTCAGTCTTCCTTATTCAATGACCAGCTTTCACATGCATATGAGGCAACTGAAAACACCATGGCTTGGGTAAAGCGCACCTGAATCCCCAAAGAAGCCTTCCTAATTTTCAGCATTCTGCGAGGTCTTACTCACTGTCACAGAGTTGATACGGACTCATGGCGACCCTGTTAGACAAGGTGGAACTACCATGGTAAGTTTCTTAGACTATCACAGTTAACTCTAACAGAAAGGCTCCTCTTCCTCCCAGACAGTTACTGGTGGTTTTGAACTGCTGATTTTTTGTATTTCAGCTGAACATGTAACCATTACACCATCTGGGCTCCTTTTTTGGAGGAAGATTAGACTTTCTATTCCAATAAAGGGTTCCAGCCTCGGAAACGCATGAGGCACTTCCATCCTGTCCGATAGGGTCACTAAGTGTTGCCTCGCCTCAATGCTATTGAGTTCAATTTCAGGGTTTTCATGAGTTCTTGTGGAGCATATTACCCAGTACAATAGTTTTTTTTTTTTTATCTTTTGACTGTTACTTCAATGATTGTTGACTGCATCCAAGAAAGAAAATCCTTACCATTTATCACAATGCTACTTATTGGTCTTGTTGTGAGGATTTTGGTCATCTTTATATTGAGTTGTACTCCATAGTGAAACCTGAAATTCCTGATTTTCATCCGCAACTACTTCAAATCCTCCCTACTTTTGAAGGCTGCTAAACTTTCCTCCAATATTGATGCCACATTCTTCATAGTAATACAGCTTCTCTGATTATTTTCTCAGCACACAGATTGAATAATTATGGTGAAAGGATACAAATCCGATGCACACCATTGCTAATTTTAAATTATGCAATATTGGACGGAGCCCTAGTGGCCTAGTAATTGTGTGCAGGATTGGGGCCCACAAGATTGACAGTTCAAATCCAGCAGCAGCTCTTCAGGAGCAAGGCTGGACTTCCTACTACCACCAGGGTAGTGATGCCACACATAGACACACAATTATGTAATATTCCCTTATTCTATTCACCCAATTTCCTCTTCATCCATGTACAAGTTCTTCATAAGCGCAAGAAGTGTTTTGAAATATCCCTTCTTCTCAAGGTTATCCTAGGTAGTTTGTTTTATAATCCTCACATTTAAATGTCTTTGCATAGCTAATAAACCACAAGTAAACATCATTCTAGTATTTTCTGCTTTCAAACAAGATGTATCTGATCTCAACAATAGCATCCACTTTTCGACACCTTCTTTTGAATCTGGACTCAATCTCTGGCAGGTCCATGTCAATGTACTATTCAACTGTTGTTGAGTAAACTTCAGCAGAATTTAATTTGCATGTGGTATCAATGAGATTGTTCTGTAGTTTGGCCATTATGTTGGGTCATCTATCTTGGGAATGAGTACAGATATGGATCTCTAGTAGTCAGTTGGTCAAGCAGCTATCCTCCAATTTCTAGTCATAGACAAGTGAGTACTTCCACTGTATCAGCTTTTTGAAACATTTCAGTTGAAACATTCCCTTCTAAAAATTCTTGGTGCCTTGTTTTTGGTGTAATGCTTTCAGTGCAGTTTAAATTATTTTCTTCAGTACTCCCTTCACTGACTTGCTCATATGCTACCTCTTGAAATGATGGCAAATTGACTTGTTCCCTTGGGTTCAGTGACTATGTATTTTTTCCTTCTCCTTTGGATGCATCTTGCGTCATTCAATATTTTGCCAATACAATCCCTCAACATTGCAACTCGAGGCTTGAAATTTTACTTGAATTCTTTCAGTTTAAGATATGATGTGTATATTTTTCTTTTTTGGTTTTCTAATGCTAGAGCTATGGACATTTCATTATAATATTTTACTTTGTTTTCTTTGCTACCCTTCTAAGTTTTTGTTTGGTTTAAAGAATTCATCATTTCTTCCAATTTTCCTTAGCTACCCTAAAATTACGATTCACTTACAGAGTCTCTTTTGACATCCACTTTGATCTTTTTTTAAATTCTTGTCTTTTTAACATTTGCTTTTTTCATGAATGATGTTCTAGATGTTCACCACTCAACCCCAGCTATAGCTCATCCAGTTTTCTGTCATTAAAGTTTCAATGTTCTGTTGTCCTTGGGTTAATATTGAAAGTCAAGTGCAAGTGCAAGTGAAAGTCAAGTGCATATGCAAGGCCATACTGTCACTCTCTTGGATCTGTTTTAATTTCCTTCAGCTTCAACCTGAACTAACATATGAGCATTGAACGTATGTTCCACAGTCAGATTCTAGCTTGGTTTTAGGGACTGATATTGAGCTTTTCTGCCATCTCTTCTCACAGAGATAGTTAATTTCTAAAATTTCATCCGGAGAATTCCATGTGTACCATTTATTTTTGTGTTCTTTAAAAGGGGTTTTGCTAAGAACAAGTTCTTGGTCTTGTAAAATTGCATCATGCGAACTTCAGCTTCCCTTCTGTCATCAAGACCATATTTTCCAATTATTTGCTCTTTGTTTCCAACTTTTGCATTCCAATTACTAATAATCATCAGTGCATTTAGATCGAAGGCTTGTTCAATTTCCAACTGAAGATGTTCATAAATTCTTCAATTTCTTCATCCCGAAGGGGCCATCCTCTGGCACTGATTAAGAATATGAAACTTGGTTTAGTCTCTCATCAGCAACACCACCAAAAACCCCCTGCCACCATGTCAGTGCTGACTCATATTGACTCCCTGCGGGATCCTGAGCCATCACTGTAACTGTTTCTTAGTGGAAAGTTCAGTTTTGCTCTCAAGTAAATGCTGATGGTTTCAAATTGCCAGCCAGGTGAGTAGCAGCCTCACATGTAACCGCTATATCATCAGAGTTCGTATTATTTTGCCATCAGGAGTCTATATATCCAACATTAAATGTTTTCCCAGTGACAAGTTTTCCCACCCACTTTAGCTACCCACAGAAATGTCATATCCTTCTCTGAGACAGACATGGTTCATTCTACCTGCTAACCTGGGTTTCCAGTAAGCTATGCTGGTCTCTCTTGGTGGAGTGTCTATTAATTTGGGATGACTTTAGAACAATGTCAGATGGCAGAAAAAAGTTTTCTTCTGCCTAGCCCTATTCATGAGCTACTGACTTATTTGAGGTGAGGACTTCTCTTTAAGTGTTTTTAAGATGTACAAGCAAAGGGTGATGAGCACTAGGCAGGCACCCCATTCTTGCATGGGAAACCTGATTAGAAGACTATATGACCTGAGAACAGAAGCCTGCCTTTGTCCTGATGTCGATCCTTATAGTCATGGTCTCATATGATTTTTGTATTTTCGTGATTGACTAATTTCATTTACATAATGGTTTTCAGGTTCATCTATGTCATGAGATAATTTGTGGTTTCTTCGCTCGAAGGTACAGAGTATTTTTTATCCATTCTTTTCTTTCATGCCAGTTCTATTTATTTAAGAAAGCTCAAACATGGCCGTGAGCAGTTAGGCTCACACTTCAGCATAGACACCCAGACAGAGCTGAATCAAATAGCCCTTCTTATATTTGTAGTAAAAATGCATTACCATAGCCTGTTATCCTCATAAGAGTGACTTCATCTTGAACGGCTTTAGTACATTTTGTGCATGATTGAAATGGCAACATGAGACTCCTGAGTATTTTAAAATGAGGCAAAAGACTCTCTTAGCATGTTCAAATAAATTATTAACTGGAATTATATAAAGTAGAACAAATAGAATTCTCAAACACTATTGGTGAAGTAAAATGTAACATAATCACTTTCAGAAATGAGTTTGAAATTATTTTTAAAAGTTAAGTAGACACCTATCATATGTTTCAGTATTTCCACTCCTAGGATTCTATTCAATTGCTTCAACCAAAATTCTTCAGTCATTGCCAAATGGCCTCCGGAGTGAGGCACAAAATCACCCCCATGGAGAATCACTGCTATAGATATGTAAAGAAAGAAAAAGAAATCATACAGATCAGGAAAAAAATAGCTACATTGATGTTTATGTAAGCACACGAATTTCTATGAATAAAATTCTAAGTACCATTCCAAAAATTAAAAATAAAATGCCCAAGTCCTAGTAAGTGAATTTAGCAAAGTGGGAGGATACAAATCACTATACAAAAATCAAATACATTTTATGCATTATCAATAGCTGAATATTTTACATTTAAATTATAGTAATAGCACTAAAAGTCTGAAATATTTATGAATGAATTCACCAGATGAGAATTTTTAGAGCTAAAATAGAAATATATACTACTTTTATATAAGAAAAATCAATATTTTTGAGATGTCAATTATTGCCAAATTGATCTATAGATGCAATGGAAACCCAATAAATACAGTAAATACGTCGTAGTAGATATGGAAAAGTTTATTTTTAATATACATGGAAATTTATGGTACCTAAAATAGCCCCAAATAATTTTGAAGTAGTAAAACCAAAGTGAAGCACATACATTATCTTTTATCCAAGACTTACCATAAAGCTACATTAATCAAAACAGTGTGGTAAAATGATGGATATGTAAACTGATGGGACAGAATTAAGAGTCCAGAAATGGAGCAATAGTTCTTGGTCAATGTTTTTTGACAAAGGTATTAGGGTATGTCACCAGGAACAAGATACTTTTTCAGCAAATGACTTGGAACCATAGGTTTTCCATGTTTGAAAAACAAGGATTGACCCACACACCATTAAAAAGTTAACTAAAATTATATCACTGAACTAAATGTATACTCTAAAATTAAAACAATTCTGAAATAACATGTGAAGTATTTCTGATCATAAGCTAGACAAAGATGATGCCATTTAGAACAAGACAACAAAAAATTCCTTAAAATTCTACATCATAAAACAAACAAAAAATGTACTTCATCAAAATGTCAATTTTTTGCTCTTTAAAAAATATTAAGAAAATGAAAATCACAATGTAGAAGAAAATATTTGCAACTGGTAAATCTAATAAAGAACTTATAAAATGTGCAAAGTATCACATTACAATAAAAAAGGAAAATAGTGTAGCAAAGGAAAATACTTGAATAAATATTTCAGCATAGGAGATACACTCTTGTCAAGTAAACAGATAAAAATATGCTCAAGATTATCTGTCACCAAGTAAATATCAATAAAATTACAAAGTAACGAAAACACCAACTTGAATGGCACAAGCTAAAAAGAGTAGCCAGAACAAGTACTGGTAAGGATATAAAGCAACTGAATCATTCTTGGGGGGGACTACAATGTAATACAAGCACTTTCATATATTTACCATCAAAAAGCTATATAGTTAAATATATACAACCAAGCATTTCTGTATGGGGAGGTAAAGATCAATTCTTTTTTTTAAAACATGGATATGTAATGATTTCAGGAGAACCATTTATTGATTTTAACTTTAAGGAAAACATAATAAAGAGGCATATTATTATAGACTGAATCCTGCCCCCGCAAATGTGTGTCAATAATTCTTCATTATTGACTGTGCAATAATTCTTAATGGGTTAGCAGCTATACGATGATGTAATGTAGTACTTATGTAATGACGTAGTCAGCTCCCTTTAGGTGACTTGATATCACCATCCAGTCATTTGTAAGGAGATCAGGGTGGTATGTAACACTGTTGCTGAGGTCACTACTGTATGGAGGATTACCCTGAGGTTTAGCTCGGATTATCTTTTATCCTACAAGAGATGCAAGGAAAGAGAACCCGGGAGAAAGAGAGGACCCCAGCAAAAACAAAGGACAGAAGAAGAGTCAGAGGTATAACACAACTTTTAGTCCAGGTTCCCTGCACTGAGAAGGTACTAGTCCCAGAAGAAGATATATGAAGCTAAGGCATTTTGATATCTTCAAGAAGCATCCATCCCACAGATGTTGAAAGAAGAAGAATATCTTTCTGCAGAGACAAGTGAGAGAGAAAGCCTTTCCTGAGAGCTGGCATCTTGAATTTTAATTTCTACTTTCTTAAACTTATTAAAACCCTGCAGCAAGCACATGAAGCAAAGTTGCTTGATGAACATGATGAGGACTTGAAGCACTTAGAGATGAAGATCAAAGATTTCAGCCTTCAACTGAAAGTAAGCAAAGTTCCAAATCTTCACAACTGGCTGAAAGGTAACATCATGGCAAGTGGAGAAAAAAATGGAAGTTTTCAAGGATTTTTTAAAAAGATCATTTTATTGGGGGTTCTAACACCTCTTACAACAATCCGTGTATCAGTTGTATCAAACATATCGCCTTACTGGGATCCACAATCAACGTTCTTGGAAGCAGCAGCCAAGGCATCAAGCTGTGCTCTGCATTGGGCACATCTGTTGTACAAGATTTCTTTAGAGTGTGAAGAAGCAAAGCTGCTACTTTAAAGATTAAGGTGCACTGTACCTAAGCCGTAGTATTTCCAATTGTCTCATGTGCACGTGAAAGCTGAAGATAGAATAAGGCATGGTGATGAAGAATCGTTGCATTTGAAGCACGGTGCTAGTGAAGGGTATTGAAAGTGGCAGGGGTTGCCAAAAAGACAAGCAAACCAGTCTTGAAAGAAGGACAACCTGCATGCTTCTGAGAGGCAAGGATGACCAAACTTCATTCCATGTACTCTGGACATGTTATCAGGAAAGACCAGTCCCTGGAGGACACCAGTCTTGGTGAAGTAGAGGAGCAGGGGTAAAGAGGAAGGTCCTCAACAACATGCATTGACACCGTGCCTGTGATAATGGCCTCGAGAACGATTGTGAGGACGACAAAGGGACAGATAAGGCTTTGTTCTGTTTTGCATAGGGTTGAGTGGGCGGGAATGCACACGATGGCACTGAACAACGATAACAAACGGAGAGGATGCTTTTCTGGTTCTTACAGACACCCACAGCAGTAGACAACTAATAAAACACAATTTGGTACCAGAAGGGAGTGCTTTTCTGATACTTAAAATGTGGAAGTGATTTTGGAATTGGATAATGGGTAGAGGACGGGAGAGTTTTGAGGGTCGTAAGAGTGAAAGCCTAGATTTCCTTGAAGAGGCTGTTGGTGGAATTATGAATGTCAAAGACAATTCTGGTGAGGGCTCTGAAAGTGAGTAGAGCTATTATACTGGAAGTGGTGCAGAGAGCAAGAAGTGGCACAGAAGCAGCAGAACGAGAAGGCATGGTAGCTGATTCGGGGAACAATATTGCGGAGTAATATTGGCAAGCCTTAGGACCCAGGCTTACTATCCGACTGCATTGCCTCCAGGCACTTATCATTAAAGCGAAAGAGTCTCGAATTATTTGTTCCAGTCAAGGAGAGCCACGATGAACCCAAAAGCTGGAGTTGTGCAGGCCCTAAGAGACTAAGAAACCAAGAAAAAGAAACTGTAGAAACAAGGTGCATGAGAAGCAGATCTTCCTGGGTCTCAGACGGTAGGATCATGACCTTTAATGTCTCAAATAGTCTTCCTATGCCTCAAAGAGTCAGATATTTATTATCTAGGTTCAGAATATGTGGTTGCTGTTCACACATGCTAGGAAATGGAGCTGATTCTTCTACTCAGAGCTGAGGGAATGCAGCTTCCATGCCCAAGAGAAAGTAGAAGCAGGCCTGCCAGGTCAAGAAGATAGGAGGAACCTCTATTCATAGTAAATGGAAGAATGAGACTACCCACAAGAAAGGAGGCATAGTTGCCATTCAGGGTCTTGGGAAGCAGGACTAGAAGCCAAGGTTGAGTGCTCTCTATCCAGGAAGCATAGTGAACACCTTAACTCTGAAGGTCTAGTCATTGCTTATATGGTCTCAGAGAACAGAAAATTGTTTTTAAAGCTTGAGAGCTAATATCAATTGTTCTTCTAGGTTGTTCTAGTTGGTTGGTACTTTTATGCAATTGCTTTCCTCCATTTCCCCCCAATTATAATAGGCATTTCTAGTATTCATTCCAATATTGTGCTTTGGAATCAGATAAAAGGAATTATTTGCAAAGATAATATTGTTAAAAAAACAACTGTTTTTGTGTTAACAATATGAATTTTATTGAGGCAAATGGTTGAATTTCATAAAATTGAATTGTACCCTTCCAAAAACGTGTTCAACTGGGCTGGGCTGTGATTTCCAGTGGTGTAACAGTCCTGTGATGTAATTTGGCTCATAACTAGAAATGTAATAACTTCCCAGGATATGCTCTGATGTGTTCTGCTTACCAGTTGTAAGAAGACAAGATGGGCTATAACATGGTAACTCAGTTCAAAATCTTATCTGTCACAAAAGAAAAGTTAACAGAAGCAGATGGACCATAGTACCACCAAGAAGGGGTACTAAGACACAGGGAGATTTCCAAAGGAAAACTAGACTCACAGACGTTGAAAGGAGAAAAGAACCTTTCTCTAGAGACAACACTGTGAATTTAGAGTCCTATCCTCTAAACCGCAAGAGAATAAGAATTTTGTTCGATAAAGCTATCCACTTATGGCATTTTTGGCATAGCAGCACTAAATTTAGTCTCAAAATTTGGGGGGGCAGCTTCACTAACCTCTGGAGGGCATTAGGGGGCCCAGCCTTGCTCTGGAGAGCTGCTGGATTTGAACCGCCAGCACAGTGGGCCACAGTCCCGCACTCAATCACTACACCACCAGGGCTCAGCCCTCTCAAAAGTTTTTTAACAACTTTATCCATAGTACCCCCAAACTGGAAACAACTGGAATTACCATCAACTGGAAAATTTTAAGTTCAAAGTAATTTTGAATATTATTAGTATATAATAGTAGTTTTGAAAGCATAACTCTTGTGAGGATGGCACAAGACCATCAGGTATAATTAATTTTAAAAAAAGGTTATACTGGTTGAGGATGAGGTCTAAATGCAATAGGACTGTTTCTTTATAAGAAGAGGAAAATTTACAAAGAGGCACACAGGGAAGAAGATCACACACACACATATATCACTGTTTTATTTTCTTTCCTGAGTTTATAGTCATAGAATATAGTCATAAACTCTTCATCATCATTTAAAAGTTTTATGTTTCATTAAATTTCAGAAGACACCTGTTGTGTTAGTCTCACAGTTCAAATGGATTAAAAGAACTGAGTGAATCCTATCAAGGTTCAGTAAAGAAACAGACCTAGAGTTAGACAAGAAGAAAGTTCTGAAAGCCAATAGTCCAGTGCAGGAGGGTGTGGCAGCTGATTCAGGGAACAATATTTGCTGAGTACCTTGGAACTTTTGTGCCAATGTCCTAAGTGGAGAAAGGGCTGATTTTTTCTGGAATATCTCAGAGAGAATCTGATCATGTTTCTTGCTTAACTTCTGGTAATTATTGGGTGCATCAAGTCATTTCTGATTTATAGTGACTTGATATGATAGACTTGAAATTCTCCACAGAGTTTTCCAGGCTGTAATGTTTTAGAGGGTATGTTTCTAGGTCTTTCTCATACAGAGAAGTAAGATGGGTTCAAACCATCCACTTTTTGGTTAGGGTCTGAGTGCATGCCTAACTACTAACACCTGGACATCTTTCTAATTTCTGGTAGAAATTAGAAATCCTTTGCTTGCAACTACATCACTCCAATTTCTGTCTTAGTTGTCACATGACCTTCTTCCCTGTGTGTCTCTTTGTGACTTTTCCTCTTCTTAGAAAGAAACAGTCCTATTGCATTTAGAGATCAACCTCAACCAGCATAACCAATATATCTTAAAACGAATTACACATGGGAAAGACCTTAATTCCCAAAATAATCACATTTATTAATAGACAGCTTAGAATTTCAGCATACATTTTTGGGAAACAAAATTCAAACAGCACTCATTTTGATATCACTCTTATAATGGAAGGGCAATGAGACTGCCACCACTATGGGTTTCACTCATCCGCACTAGTTGCCACAATGACACAAAGCTGAAAGCCAGGTTAAAGCAATGGATGCTATGCAAATACAGTCTCCAGTTTTCAAAACTTTATCTTCCACTATTTCTCTCAACATGTTTCCTTTCAAAGAAAAAAAATTGCTTTTGGTATCCTATGTGGGCAGAATAGAACAGTTTAAATTTTTTCTGAGATGGTGACCTTTTGAAAGCAAATTACAAATCCTCTTTTCCTAGAAACCTTTGAGTGGATTTGAGCTGCCAGTTTTGCAGCTAGTAGTCAAGCACTTAACCAACAATTGCTCCTCTAAGTAAATTATATTATGAAGGGGGATAGAATCTTTCCAAATATATACTTATTTGAAAGAGGAGGAAAATGGCATCTAGTAAAGACTCACTTGACCAGACCTCCTGCTGCCACACCAGAAAAGAGAGAAGTTGGAGCTGTAATAAATAGATAATACATATATATATACATATATATATATACTCATTCCTCACACTTATTTAAGATTTTTCTTGAGCCCCCAAGTATACCATGTTGGAGATAAGTGCTTTGATTATGTTTCATACCAAAACTCATCCATGGCCCACCCCATAACTGCTGTGTCACTGGGTCCCATGAACTTCAGGGGATCTTTGGTTATCTTCTGATACATATTTTGCAAAAGTTTTGAAGAACAAGAAAAAATAAGTCATGAGATATAAATGAAAGAACAGAGGAGAGGAAATCAAAAGAAGGTAGTGGGAAACAAACACTGTTTATCTGGTCTGTCTGTCCATTTTGTAATGATCTTAGTAGAAAATTTTCTGGATAAGAAATCCGACAGAAGAAAACTTGAGAATCAATTAAGAAACAGAGTTTTCCAGTTAATATGTTTTATTTAGTTTGAAAACCAGTATCTGATATAGGAAAATTTCCATCAAACACAGCCACACCAAAAACCAAAACTGAAATCACCACCATGAGTTGGATCCAACTCAGAGATCTTTCTGGGCAGAGTAGAGCTGGCCAGAAGCCTTCAAAGTTTTGAAATCTTTGGAAAAGTGTCTTCCTCATCTTTCTCCCAAAGAGTGTCTGGTGGATTCGAGAAACACACACACACACACACACACACACACACGTCTGAAGACAAAGTTCTCATCTCAGGAAGATTTTCATCCTCAGCCAACCCACTAATGGGATGTTGTTTGGCATGGTAGCCGCTGGAGGCTGTTGAGTTTGTTCTAACTCATGATGACCCTTTGTTCAACAGAATGAAACATTTTCCAGTCCTGCACCTTTTTCACAATTATTAATATGTTTGGGTGCCTTGTTGCAGCCACTGCATCATTCCATCTTGTCAAAAGCCTTCCTGTTTTTCATTGTCTTTTTACTTTTCCCAGCATGATGTCCTTCAGGACTAGTCTCTCCTGATAACTTGTGCAAAATATATGAGATGAACTCTTG
The DNA here is from genome assembly GCA_004026705.1 of Nesogale talazaci. Lineage (NCBI taxonomy): Eukaryota > Metazoa > Chordata > Mammalia > Afrosoricida > Tenrecidae > Nesogale > Nesogale talazaci. Next base: position 67,934 of record PVJH01005993.1, on the reverse strand, counting down.
CCATCCTACCCTTTCAGGAAGATTCTGCTTTTCCTTTTTCATAGACAGATTTGTTTGGTCTTTTGGCAATCTGTGGTACTTTTGATTCCCTTCAGCAGCATTATAATCCAAGACAAATCCTATTTGTCTTCAACCTTCTTTATTCAATATCCAAGCTTCACATGTATATGCGACAATGACGATATCATGGTTTGTGTCAGGTGCACCTCAGTTAAAAGTAACATTTTGCTTTTCAATACTTCAAGGAGATCTTGTGTAGCAGATTTCCTCAAAGCAATATTTTTGCTTGATCCTCTGACAGATGCTTCCATGAACACTGATTGTGGATCAATTAAGATGAAATCCTTGATAATTTCAGTCTTTCCATTTCGCATAGTGTTACATATTGATCCAGTTGTAAGGACTTGAGCTTTCTCTAAATTGAGTTGTAATAAAATCACCATATGAAACTGGCAAGATAATTTTCAGATTCTCTCTATAAATTGTAATTTAAGGAGAAGTTATTTTGATCCTGCAAGAACTGACCAGCTTTCCAGAAAGAGAGTGGGAGGGTGAGTCTAAATTTGGAAAATTAAAAAGGAAGTTGGCACATGTAACCAAGCCTCTGGTTTTATTTTAGGTTTCAGCTTTCACATATATGCACTGAAGAATGGTCTGCTCAGTGTTATAGTAGATGTTAGAGACATACAGAACTTGTACTTTTTTTAAGTAAGTACATTTGAGCTATGAAAAGATAGAAACAAGTAACAGATGAAAATGCAGAAAAAATAGTCTCTGTATTAATTGATTCTTGTGGAAACAAACAATTTAAATCCTTTGATGATCCAATTTCACATTTTATTGTCATTTTCTATAGGTTTTTCCATCTAGTCTTTCAAGGAAAAATTTATACAACTTCCTCTGAAAATATACAGTCTCAGATATTTGCTTCTGGAAATTGAGAATGGGTCAATTTCCACATTTTTGCAAATATGAAACTAAAATATCAACTAGTTCATTTCTGGTAATTATGCCTAAATTTTCTCTGACCAGCAATACATAGCCCCTGATTTTCTCTTCAATGTACTATATTCAGACAAGGGAACAATGTACTCTACTCTTGAGACGTCTTTTGTATTTCACACAACCTTTATTTAAATCTTACTTGAGAGAGGAAAAGGAGCCTCCAACTTCATGGATACGTATCTTAATATCACTCCCCAAAATGAGTTTTTTCCTAGTAGCCTGCAGATCAGCAAGTGTTTAATCCAGATAAATCTCGGTGCTCATCAGGAAGAGACATCTTGCAAAATCAAACTTAGACAGCAGAAGAATGAATACATCACAACATGCCAGGTATGCTCAAGCAAAGAAGAAATTTGGTTTAGTTCCCTTTAAAATTGTTTTCAGAGACATACATCTTGTAAGGATTGCTGTGTTAGGCAGGGTTCTCTTAGAGAAATAAAATTCAGGACACTAGTAATTCTTTTTATGTATTTGTATATTTAGAAAGGTATATAAGATAAGAATGAAAAAGTTAGCTATAAAGTAATACAGATTGCTCGGTGCCACTCACTTGCGTGAGGCAACTAGAAGACTGGCAGTCCTTCAAATCTTGAGGGCCGCCGAGTAGTCCTCTGTAGAGCAATCCAGGCTATCTGGTCACAGGCAAAATACGGCAGAGCAGGTCACCAACAGTCAGCCAGATGACAGAGGCCAACAGTGCCCAGCTCAAGAGATGTATATCCCAGGAGCATGGTGAAGTAGGGCTTGGAGGAACCTCAACTCACAGCAACACAGTCCACAATTAGGTGTCCCACAGGTAGTGTTGCTTGGAGATCGAGGCACAGGACGAACAAGGCAGCTGTCTGGTCCAAAGATCCGGAAGCAAGAGAGCGGGCGGGACTTGCTGAGCCTTTCCTATATCTGCCCTTCAATTAATCCTATGTGTCCATTGGCCGTGCCGTCACAACAGACCCACCAATCTTCTGTGGCCATGTTGGCATAACAAACCTACCCATCACAGTTGCTTATCATTCTTGTAGAAGGATCTGTTGGTTTGGGATGTTGCATGTCATCGACTGAATTGTTTTTCCCTCCTCACTCCTCACCTTGAAAGACTGACCTCAGCTGAGGTTAGACAGTCTCTGTTATTATGGCATTTAAGAAGTACATATATAGCCAGATACACATGTTTCGTGGGCACTAGGCAGGCTCTCTACTTCATTGCTTAGAGATCAGCATAGAAAACTGTATGACCTCAGAGCAGAAACCTGTCTTCATTTTGGTTTATGCTTAGAGTAGTGAACTCATATGGTATTTGTCCTTAGGTGATTAATGAATCCACTCTGTCACATTTTTTGTCTTGTTTATGTGGTGGATCACACTGATCTATTTTTCAAATGCTGAACTATCCTTGCACCCCGGTACTAGTCCCCCAACATCGTGATAAATTATGTGCTTATGTGATCATCTAGCTTCATTCAGTATAGCAGTTTCCATGTCCATTCATGTCATTAGATGTGTCATAGTTTTATTGTCTTTTTTATAAATAGTGTGTTAGTCTGAGTAGGCTACAGAAACAATTTATAGAAACACTCCTGTGTGTATAAGAAAGAACATTATATAAAAGAGCAGTGGAATATTGAGATAATGTCCCAGCTTGGTCCAGATCAAGCCCATAAGTCCGATATTAGCCCATATGTCCAAAATCAATCTATAAAGTCCTCTTCGGTCTCACAAAACACTTGCAATGACGCTGAATTCAGGAAGATCACAAGCCAGTGGTTTGGAAGTCTTAGGAATCCAGTGTCTCTGTAAGCATCTCAGCATTGGCAGGTATCTCCACATGGCTGGTTCAGCTCTCAGGGCACTGGCTCTATCAGCATAGCTCCATTTGTCGTCAGTAGAATCTCTTAGGGAGTGAGCATGTTTCCTGCCTCCAGCAAGCTATTCAGCCCCTGAGTGCCTCTAAATTAGGTTATCAAGCTGCAACCAGATTGACAAGCTAAACTCCACCCCTTCACTCTTAATCCTCTCAAATTTACAACAGATTAATCAACTACTACTCATAGTCTTTCCTTGTGTATGTGTACCAGAGTTTCTTTATCCATTCTTCTACTGATGAACATTTCAGCTGTTTCCATCTTCTTGCTATTGTGAATTTTACGGCAGTGAACTTGGAGAGCATATTATTGTCTCTGTGTTTTCTCTTATTTCTTTGCTTTATATGCCCAGAAAGGCTATTGCTAGATTGTATGGCTGTACATATTTATAAGCCCACCATCAATGTACAAAAGTTCCGACCATTCTATACCTTCTCCAGCATTTGTTGTTCTCTGCTTTTTTGAATTGGACTATTATTGTGGGTGTAAGTTGGTGTCTCATTGTTAATTTGCATCTCCCAGGATCTAGTGATCCTGAGTATTTCCTCAGGTGTTTGTTAACCATTGAGTTTTGCCCTTCATGAATTGTTACTTGTGTCCTATGTCCACCCTTTGATTGGACCGTTTCCCCTATTTCACTAGAACTAGGTGTTGGATATTGTCAGAATCTAGTTGCACATCTCTTGAAATGTTCATATGGGTCACATATTTGTCTTGCTTGTGTGGTGGGTTACACTGACCTTTTTCTTTCAAATGCTGAAGCATCCTTGCATTCCTGGTACTGATTTTCCCAGATCATGATGTATTATTTTTTATATGTTGTTGAATTTCTATTGGCTAGAATTGTGTTGGGAAATTTTGCATCTATACTAATGATGGATATTGGTCTAGAGTTTTCTATCTTTGTGGGGTGTTTGCCTGGTTTTAGGTATCAGGTTACAATGAGTTTGAGGGTTTCCTATCCCTTTCTATATTCTGGAATAGCCTGTGTAACATTGGTGATCGCTCTGTCCTGAATATGTAGTAGAATTCTCCTTGGAACCATCTGGTCTTGGTGTTTTCATGGTTGAAAATTTCTTGATGTCTTTATTTCTTCTTTTGTCATGGATTTGATCAGGTTTCCTACATTCATCTGCATTACTTTGGGCATATGGTGCATTTGTCGATATTTTTTTCATTTCCTTAAAATTATCAAACTTCTTGGAAATCAGTAAATTTGAAGGAACAACATCTCACCAGGAAAAAATAAACCTCTCAAAAGTACGTATATAGTACCCAAGGGCAGAATACACCTATATGTGGAACATTGGTACTATGTTTGTAATTGGACACTTTTGGGGGCTAGTTTCTGTTTAGCCCTTAGTGACTCAGGTTGTGTGATGTAGACTACTGGGCCTCGAGACTCAGTCCTTATGAGGTAATACCTTTCATAGGCTACACCAAAAGGATTAGATGTGGAATCCCCAGTAAGTGCCCTAGGCTTTACTTCAGACTCACTTCTAGTAAATTCAAAGAATTGACATACTTCTTCGGATTTTAGGCTAAAACATCTTTATATGAGAAGTTGATGACTGCTATCCCAAGGTTATGGAATTGATAGTCGTTGGACTTTGATTTGGGGATGTTCAGTGAAAAGTGGCCTAGAACTACCATATTTTCACTATTTAAACCTCCTGCCTCTCACCATTTCCTTCTTATAACATGTATTAATCTGTTAGGCCTGGTTCAGTGAATGAATGCTATAGAAAGTTTTGCCCTATCGCCAATTCCCATTGTTGATATAAATAGTATCCAACCATTGAAGAGTTTACTCTACAGGACAACAATTTATGTCTTGTAGCCTGAAGTTCGATATACTTGTATAATTTTAAATTCTTTTAAAAATTATGTCACTGCCTAAGTTAATGACACTTCAAAGTAACTACCTTATGCTCCAGGGGAATGATTTATGTTCTCTATCATGAAATGATAATGAGTCTCTAAAGTGAACCAGAGATATGCATAAACCATACATACATGTGTGCTACATATATACATATATGTATGTATATATGCATATATATGAAAGGATTTGGGGAACACACTTAATTCCACTCCCCAATATAAGAACATTTAGTTCTTTTGACCATGCTTGCTCTTATCAAGGTATCACTGACAATATGGGTGCTATAGCAATGTATGATGCAAAACCAAAGAAGGAGCCCAGCTATCAGAAAGAATAGTCCCTGGCATTTCAAAGGCTTGTCTTAAAACAAGCAGCCATCTAAATGGCGTGTCCACTAGGTTCACTTACAAGAAGCACATCAGCCTGTGTGATCCAAGGATTGAAACAATAAAACCCAAATATGTAAAGAAGGGAGTGGCATCAGAGCTTAAATTGTGGACACCTATGGCTATGATGCATGAATGACAGTGGAAATCCAAAATCCTTTGGAAGGAACCCCACATGAATTCAGCCTCTGGGGAAACTCGACTGACCATAATCCGGGGATATGAATAGTCTTGCTATCAGACAGAAACCAAAATAAAGTTGAGTCTAGTAAATGTCGTTAGGTTAAAATGCAACACCCAATCATTTAATCTCCCTTTTGACCCATTTTCAAGTTCTTTCAGTTTTGAATATTTTCTGCTTTCTTTTTTATTGAGGTTTGTCTGTTTTCTCATTGTTTTTAAATTTGTTTATATTTTAAAATGATTTTCTGTATAAGAAATCCAGGATAGGTAGTTATATAGAGATCGCAACTGGATTGATAATTGCCCAGAGGCATGACAGTGGATGATGGGGGGAAAGTGGGAGGCGATAACAAAGAATACAAGAATAAAATGTCCTAATGGGGAGAACAGGACAAAACCCATCCATAGGAGGTTACTGTTTAAGTCTTCACAGCAAAGATAGAGACAGATCAAACATCAACCTGGTGAGTCAAGCCTTGAGGGCAACATAGTGGCACGAAGCAGTGAACTAACAATGAGGTAAGTGGGGCCAACTCCTATCCCAGCTACATGGACTTCATTCCCCCAAAAAACACAGTACAGAGGACAACACTGAGAGAGTGGCAGGTCTGCTCAGACCACAAGGCAGCAAACCAAGAGGGAAAGGGAGAAAAATGGTGCGAAAGAATGGACAGCATCCTGGCCCACCAAGCTTCAAGGACAACATTCCCATTTGGAGCAGTCAATGCACAGAGAGGACCTTAGAATCAATTTCCTTGTGAGGCATGACGTCACAGCTATGGGGGTCAGTACTGGAGATATCGTACAAGGAATTCCAAAATAGACTTTGGACTCTGGAGGCAAGGCTTGGAACTGCATCAGATCCCATCAGAAAACATTCATAAGGGTCAGCAGACAGACCTGGAACTATCCATAGACTATATTTACTTTTCTTCTTCTTCTTCTTCTTCTTTTTGTGTATCTCTATATAAAATAGGCAGGATAAACAATAATGAGAAGAAAACAATGGGACCAATGGTTGGGGGGAGAAGGGGTCAAGAGTGAGGAGGAGGTGGGGGAAGGGAGGGGAGAGTCAATAAACCAAGGGACAGGAGGGCAACAAGAGATCACTAAAGTGATCATGAGGAAGGCATCGAAAACAATAGTGTGTTCTTGTGTGAAAACAACTCATACAGACAAAACCACATAGTTCAAAGTGACATTGTAACTGGGTAATATGCACAGGTCTGATTGGTGCACAGAAAGCAAATCAGCACGGAGTTTTAGTCTTGTAAACTAAGACATATAAACTGGGCTTATGGAAGTTTTTTTGTTGCTGTTGCTTTAACTAGCTACAGGAATCTCTTTATTAAAAAGTACTAGATTTCTGCTGCCTTATTGCACCCAAAATTTATAGACAGACCCTTTGGCATAATTTCCTCAGACACTGCCATTTGGTGCAAGCAAGACCCTACTCCTCCCACACCCTTCCATGTCTCTCTGGTCATGTGATTGGTCCAACTGAGATCCCATTGTAGTCTTGAGGAAAGGCAGAAAATGGCCTCTTGTTCCAACACCTAATCTTCAGAGAGTTAGAGGGAAGGAATAATTTGGGTTCCACAAAAGACTTATTGGTGGATTTCTCTTAGCAGTCTCATTTCATGAAATTCCAGCTATTTAGACTTTGACCATGAGAAAAAGATGTGTCAAATAATATTTCTATAAAATCATAGAAACCTTTAACAAACAGAAATATAAACATGGGAAGCAATTGTTTCTTTTCAAATCATGTCTCTAGGTCTATACACTTCTGAAAATAGTACTTCCTTTTGTCTAAAGCTTCTCCCCCATAATTCAGTACTCCTCCATTTATATTGCATCAAGATAGACATTTTGGCATCCTTGAAGGACTTAAATTGTGCTCTTAATTTTTTTTTTGAACAACAACAGAAGGGGCAAAGTTGGGGTTGTGGATGAGTAAAATTTCTACAAAATATTAACCTGGTGCATTGCCACGATGGAAAAAAAAAACCCTAGTTTTTGCTGACTCATGTAGTTTTGTGTTTTCTTAAATCTTCATAATAAACCTGTGGTTACTGTATGTTTTTTGTAAAAATGTATCAAAATTTGAATTTTTTGCAACCATCCCAAACAATCACCTTACCCTATTGAGGTGACCACTCCACCTTGAATTTCTTTGACTCAGAAAATCCCCTCAGAAGCCATTGTTTTTCACAGGATCTATTCTTTTGAAGGCACCTTAAAGATGCTCAGACTAGTGTCTTACTGAGAGAATTTGTCTGCAGCCATACACAAATTGGAAAGATTTGTTTAAACATATTTTGTTTTTAACAAACCCATGCACATGTGAACTAGACCCCGAATAGCTATATTTTCTGACTTACCAGCATGTACTCTTTAAAATGTGTTTTCTACCAGTTTTATTAGACTCTAAAAATAGTTCATCTTGATGGGAAATTTTTTATGAATTAGTGAAATATATGAGTTGACAATTTTAAGAAGTGGATTTTATTACTTTTTAATATTTAGAAAATATGGAGTTAGATTAAAAATATGTTGCTTGGGACATAGTACTCTTGGGACATATTTAGTGAATGCAGAAAATAATTCTAATTGTGCAAGTAAAATATTTATAATGCAGCTGTAAATTGTTTTTGTTTTGCACTTGAACTGTTTAAAATCCTATTACAAATATTTTAAAAGCCAAGATTTTATTTAACAAGCTCTTCCTTCTCAGCCCCAGGGGAGCTAAATTAAACTCAAGTAAGTTTTTATCAAGTTGATCATAAATTATACATTAAGGCATTCTAGATGTTCCAGAAGTAGGAACCATCTTGGCTATGTTCCACGTGCTTTAATTAAGTCTTGTACCTTGACTCAAGAGTGCTGAGACCTACAATAATTATCACCTGGGCACATGATAGAAAATGTTTGACTTTACTTCACCATTTTTAATTTTCCCTGCCCAGCGTGTTTGCTTTTTTTTTTTGGTAACACTAATTACTCTCTAATAAATGAAGCTTTCCACAGGAATTTGTTTCCTTTTGTTCTTTGCTTAATTTGTCACAGTCTACCCTATGCTTCATGAGATCAAGGTCTCTTTATTAACACTGCTGTGTCCTTATCACCTAGTACTCTCAATCTTCATTATACAGAGAATCAGTAGTTACTAATTAGAGTATTTGCTAACGTGTATGTATAACTGCAAGATGCACATTCATGGTGCTTTGGGGGCCATTCTTGAGCAAGCACATGTGCAGAGAGGCAAAAGAAAGCCCCTCGATGTGCAGGTTCCCAACTGAGACTTAAAAGGCTATTTTGATACTTACCAATTCAATGTTCAAGGGAACATTAAAGCACATAACTGTCAGGAATAATGAGAATTGACTCTACTTATAAATGAATACTTGACTGAATGTGTAGCTGAAATATGTCTAATTTTTGAAATCTAGCATACACACATATATGAACTAAAGATATATCTTGAAGACTACTCATCATGCTTCACTGTGCTAGAATGGAGGATTGAATATACAAAATAGTGATTGGGCCTGAACATGGCAGATTGTGTCTTAATGTTGTATCAAAATCTTAGAGTAAGTATGTGATAGTATTCCAAGTGAAGGTTAATCCAAGCCCAAACATCACCATCCTAGAAGTAATGTGGCTCCTAAAAATTTGAAATATAAATCATACGATCTAGAAATTTCACTCCTAAGAATATTCCCCAAATAATTGACATCAGGTACACAAACAGATATGTTTACTAATATTCATTTCAGCACTATTAATAATAACCCCCAAAGTGGAAATTACCCAAACATCTATCACCAGATTAATAAAATGTGATATAATATACAATGAAGTTCTGATGCATGCTGTGACAGGGATGAAGGTTGGAAACATTATTTTGAATGAAATACACAGAAATTACCCCTAAATAACACTGGCATTTTCCTGCCAAGCTATGCGTTATTTATTTATTTTTTTATAAAACAACCTTCACACCTTCAAAAGTACTCTCCATTACACTTAATGCATTTGTCAAATTATGACTCCATTCTTGGAAATATTTTTCAAGCTCATCTGTTTGGATGGCTGATAGCAATTCCCTCATTTTTTTCTTCACTTCTTCTATGCCAACAATCATTGTCCTTTCATGCACCTCTGCATTTGCAGAAACAAAAAGATGTCTCACAGAGCAAGGACACATGAATAAGGTACATGAGGCAAGAGAAATGTGCTGTGTTTTGCCAAAAACTGGCACACTGAGCTGGCTACATGAGTAGGTGCACTGCTTTGGTGGTAAAACTAGTACCCCATCTGCCACAAATATGGCCTTTTTTGTGAGAGTTACAGAGTTTCAGAACCTCTAAATAGAAAGCTTGTTTACAGTATGACCTGGTGGAACTCCAAATGCACCAGGAGTGGACATTTTCATCTATTGTGAAGGTGACAGATGCCCAGAAAGAGATTTGCCATCAATTGACATTTCGCCTTTTTTGAGACAATAAACTCACTTGTACAATTGATTTTTTTCTCACAGTCTTGTCCTTGTAAGCTGTGTTCAACATCACAACAGTTTCTGGAGTGTTCTTCCTGAGCAGGAAACAAAATTTCACAACCACACCCTATTCTCTTAAATCAGCCATCACAAAAGATGAGGTTTGAGCAAAGCTGCTCTTATGAAAAGGTTCACCGTGACCAGAGAGAACCTTCCCAGGTGATGCTACTGAGTGTACTCAGAGAAGCGGTGCAATGCTCACCTTGCAGGAAAAATGTGTACTTTGAAATCTCTGCCCTGCCCCGTGCCTTTCTGGGATTTGGGGGTACTGCCTTGTAAGTCAGACACAAGAGAACAAATACTGTCTGATCCCACTTAAGAACATATCTGGGATACAAAACTGCATAGCTACCAAAGTTCACTAGTCTATTGCCTTGAAAGGTGGCAGAAGGGGAAATGAGAAGATCATGTGAAAGAGTACCTGAGTTTATGTTGAGGGTGATGAAAAATTCAGAAAAGGATAATGATAAGGATGATGCAACATAATGACCAGTGTTACTGTCACTGAATTGCACATATAAAAATGGTTGAAGTGGTAAAGATATTGTTAAATGTTTTCCACCACCAAGAAAGTTACGAAAAATTAACAAGGCTCACTCCTAGGAGTCATTACTAGGTGTTGTCAGGAGTTATGTGCTTTTTACACATTTTTTTCCAAAAATTTTCCAAAATTTGCTCTACTACAAGCCTAAAATCCAGTTAACCATGCCTTTAAGACAATGCTGTAATCTAGGTAATTTTAGACTACAGCTCTTTCCTCAGACCAGCATCCCTGTAACTCAATCACTTTATATAGTTTGTGTGAGAGTGTGTTTGTTCAGGTAGACTAGAGAAACAAATTCATAAATATGCATATGTATATAAGGAAGAGGTTTATATACAAGAGAAATGGAACATTGAGAAAGCTTCCCAACCCTGTCCAGTCTAAATCCCTAAGTTCGATATTAGCTCATATGTCCGATACCAACTCATTAGTCCTCTTTAGACTCACGAAGCACATGCAATGATGCCAGGACAATCACAGGCTGGTGGGTTCAGAGTCTTGTGTATACATGGTGGTAGAAACATTCCCTGCACTGGCAGGGACCTCTCTGTGGCTTCTCAAGCATCTCAGCACTGGCAGGAGTCTCTATGTGGCTTTTCTGGCTTCAGAGGTCTATTTCCATCAGAATAAGCCCATGTGGCTTCTCCTCCAAGATGTCTGAGTTAGTCTGGGTAGACTAGAGGAACAAATTCCAGAGACATGCATATAGATATAAGGAAAGGGTTGATATACAAAAGAAATGTGACACTAAGAAGGCATCCTAATCCAGTCCAGTGCAAAGTCATAAGTCCAATAATAACCCATGTGCCCGAAGTCAGTCTATAAAGTCTGCTTCCGACTCAGGAAGTCACAGGTCAGTGGGTGCAGAATTCTGGCGCTGGCAGGGGTCTCCATATGGCTCCTCACCTCCAGGGCTCAGGTCCATCAACAGCATGCCACTCCAGCTTCAGAGGTCTGTCTTCATCAGGGATAAGCCGTGTGGTCTCTCCACCGGCTCCTCCAGCTTCTCAAAATGCTGCCAGCTTTTCTTGTCCGTAATTGAAATACCGTGAGATTTCCCAGGAGTCTCAGATGAAAGCCATGCCCACATAGAGGCCTCATTAGCTACTCCATGGCTATATCCAGATTAACAGGCCAGACTCCACCCCTACATTTCAATTTTAAAATTAACATAAGCACATGACTGCCACAATGTCTCACAGGGAGTCAACCTTGTGTCTAATCAGTAGAGGGTGTCCCAGGGACTGAGTCATAATCCTCCAATGGGGAAATATGACCAGATTTTCCAGAATTCTTAGGAGAAAACCATGCCCACACAGAGGTCTCATTGACTATCTCCAGATGGACAGGCTAGACTCCACCCCAACACTCCTAATCCTGAAATTGGCACAAGATTACATGACCACCACAAAGAGCACCCCACCAGTTTTATACTGTATTAAAACTCCATTAAATTAAGAAAACCCTGCATTGGATGAACAAAGATGCTACCAGCAGCCTCTGCCTTAGCATTTGAATGCTGATAGCCTTCTAGCCAGGAAAACTCATCCCCAAATAAGATGAGGTACCTCATTCTGACAATACAGTCAAATCTTGCATGCTCTGTGGCTTTTCTTTTCAGAGCATTTTATTGGGTGTACATGTAGCTCTTATCACAATCCACGCATCCATCCACTGTGTCAAGCACATTTGTACATCAGTTACCATCATAATTTTCAAAACATTTTCTTTTTCCTTCAGACCTTGGTATCAGCTCCGCCTTCCCTCCCCTTCCTGTTCCCCTTCCATCATGAATCCTTAATATTTTATTAATTTTTTCATGTCTTACATTGACCAATGTCTCCCTTCACCCACTTTTATGTTGTCCAACACCCTAGGAGGGGTTTATATGTAAAGTATTGTGATCAACTCCCCCTTTCAATCCCCACCCTGCCTTACCTTCCTGGTATAGCTATTCTAATTATTGGTTTTGAAGGGGTTTATCTGTCCTCGATTCCCTGTGTTTTCAGCTCTTCTCTGTATATATGTACATGCTCTGTTCTAGCCAATTTTGTAAGGTAGAATTGGGGTCATGATAGTGGGGGAAGTGGGGGGCGGGAATGGGTATTAAAGGCTTGAGTAAACTAGTGGCCATTCAGCTCAGAAGCAATAAAGCCCCCACGGAAGAAGCACACCAGCCTGTGTGATCATGAGGTGGTGAAGGCATCTGGTGTCAGGAATCAATGAGCTAAAATTATATTATTATTAATGAGGGGGAGTACAGATTGGGGACCCAAAGTCCATCAATAGGTGAGCTGACATCCTCTTGCAGAGGGGTTAGGAGATGAGCCAGTTAAGATACAGGGTAGTAGCAATGAAATATTCAACCTTCCTCTAGTTCCCAAATGCTGCCTCCCACTCACTATCATAAATCCAGCTAGACCAGGAGATGTACAGTGAAGTTGGAAACAGGGGAATTTTAGGATAGATGATCCGTCAAGACTAGTAATAGGGGCTGAGCCTCATTGGCGTAGTGGTTCTGCGCGGGACTGCGGCCCACTGGGATGGAGGTTCAATTCCAGCAGTGGGGCTGGGCCTTCTACTCCCACCACTGGAGAGCAGTGATGCCCAAAAAAACAAAAACAAAAGACTAGTAATAGGAGTGGTAATACCAGGAGGGTAGAGGAATGTAGGAATAAATATGGAGAACCAGCTTCAGGGATCTACACGTAGCCTCCTCTCTGGGACACGGACAATAGGGAAGCGAGTGTTGGGACACATTGTACAGTGTACAGTATGAAAAAATAACAATATGTAAATTACTAAAGGTTCAAGGGGAAGTGGGGGAGGAAAGGTAGTATAGGGAGCTGATATTGGGGGCCTGGGGGGAGGGAGGATGTTTTGAGAGTGATGAGGGCAATAAGTGTGTAAATGTGGCCTGCATACAATTGATGCTTGCATGGATTGTGATGGGAGTTGTATGAGCCCCCAGTAAATTGATTCATTTTTTTTAAAAAAGCTAGAGGAAAGATGTAGGTTTCACCAGTGCTATATTGCACCCTAAGAGGCTTGTCTCTTCCTGTGACCCTACTGTAAAGGGATGCCTAATTGCCTGCAGATGGGCTTTGGGTCTCCACTCTGCACCCTTCTTTATTCACACTGAAATGATTTTTTAATGCTCTTTGATACCTGATACCTGATCCCACTGATATCTCATGATCACACAGTCTAGTGTGCTTCTTCCATGTGGACTTTGTTCTTCTAAGCTAGATGGCCATTTGCTTATCTTAAAGCCATTAAAACCCCAGATGCTATATCTTTTGGTAATTGGGCACCATCAGCTTTCTTCACCACATTTGCTTAAGCACTCAATTTTGTCTTCAGTTATATTGTTGGGAAGCTGAGCATCATGGGATGGCAGGTGAATAGGTTGAAGTGTTCTTGCATTGAGGGAGTACTTAAGTAGAAGCACAATGTCTGCCTGCTACCTTAATACTTAACATTAATATGATACAGCTCTATTTTCCTCTCGTTACGTATATTTACATGCCCGTAATTAAACCTCTATAAATGCCCTTTGCCTACTAGTTGTTTCCTCTATTTCCTTTCACTTTTCTCTTATCCCACAGTCATTTTCAGCCTTCCTTCTTGTTTCAGTAAATACTCTTGATTATATTGCCCTTAATCAAGTCCTAACAGGCATCCTATGCCCTCTTCACCATCCATTTTAGATCACTCATTGTTCCCTTGTCCCTGGGTTTATTAACACCCTCTTCCTTTCTCCCTGCTCCCCTTAACCCATGTGCTTCCATAATAGTTGGCCCCATTATTTTCTCCTCTGTATCATTTATTCTGTCTTATCTAGATAGACATGTAGAGACAATAAGAAGCACAAAAACAAAGTAGGGCAAAACAAATGAACAAACAAGCGAGCAAAAACAACAAAACCACTGGGGAAAAAAATAAATGCCAAAAAATAATTCCAGGTCTGCTTGTTGACCTTTGGGAGTGTTTTCCAGTTGAGCCTGATTGGGTGCTACTCCCTGGCCTCAAAGTCCTTTTTGTTATGCCTCGTGGTCTTCACTGCTTTTCTCCCCTTGCTGCTCTGCTGCATGCCCTTAATGTTTCACCCTGGGGGGTTGTGGTGAGATCAGCCACAATTCCCACACTGTGCCTCCAGTGTTGACCCTCATAGAGTTATGAGTCAGTGAGGGACATCGTGTCTTGTGGTGGGACTGGCTCTATTGTCTTTTCTGTACGTTGGCTACTCTGAGCAGGAATAAAGTCTATGGGACTTGGTGCCCCAAGATGTGTTTCACTTTCTCTCCTTCCGTCTTCATTTGATCCTATGTGCTTTCAACAGATGTACCCCTCTCTCTCAAATGTAGCTTGATTGCTGTCTTCTGAAGTGAATTCTTTGGGAGGTGGGGGGAGGAGGAGTGCCCATATAGTTGGGATTGGGGCAATCTCACAGACTTCTCTAATGGTTCCCTGTTTATGCCAGTATGTTGCATTCATGCCTTGAAGCACCAGTTTGAAACCTGGTCCCTCTCTCCCTCTCCTTTGGAGGTATAAGCAATACCTTCCTCTTGGGTGGGTCAGTGCCCTATTCTCTTGTTTCCAGTGTCCTTTATTTCTTTCTCTCTTTTCCCTGCCTTTTTAATTGGCTGACATATGTCCTCCTGGATTGGATCTTGTTCCTGCCAAACTACCTGGAACTCACACCAGGAATATATACATACAGTTGGTTTTCCCCTATGTCCCTTTTGAATTTTTAAGTGTGCCTCAGTGGACTCCTGTAATACTTGTCCTTTTGTGCGTGGCTTACTTCATTTAGCATAATTTCCTCCAGTTCTTCCCATGTATCGATATACTTCAGGCATCCATACAGTGCTTTAAAGGATGTGTAGTACTCCATTGTATGTGTGTACCACAGTTTTTTAATGTATTCTTCTGTTGATAGAAATTTGGGGCATTTCCAAATCTTAGCAATTGTGAACTGTGCCACAATGAATATTGGAGCACAGATGTCTGGCCATGATTTGTTTCTTGCCTCTGCTGGTTATATGCCCAGTAGGGAAATTGCGGGGTTGTATGGCAGCTCAATTCCCATGTGTTTTCAATATCACCAAATCAATTTCCAGAGTGTCTATATATACCTACAGATCCATCAGCAGTGGATGAGAGTTCCTATCTCACCAGAACCCCTTCAACACTTGTTGCTTTCTGATTTTTTTAATTGGGCTATCTTGGAAGGTGTTAGGTGACATCTCATAGTTATTTTAATATACATTTCTCTTATAACTAATGATCAGGAATATTTTCTCCTATATTTATTGGCTACTTGGATTTCTGCCCTTATGAAACTTCTGTTCAGGTCATTTGCTGATGATCTTATTTCTGGGTTTTCAGTTATTTTACATTGGCCTAAGTATCTATCATTATACCAAAATACTACACTGTTTTCACCACTGTGGCTGTATAATATGTGCTAAAGTCAGGTGGATCAAACCTTCCCACTCTATCCTTCTTCTTGAAGAGTTCTCTGCAAATTTTGGGCTTCTTCCCTCTCCATATGAAGTTGGTTGTCAGGTTTTCCAATTCTTTGAAGAAAGATGATGATTTTTGCATCCGGATAACATTAAACTTATATAGTACCTGACAGTACTGACATCTTTACTATATTGAGTCTTACAATCGACGAGCATGGGATATTCTTCCATTGTGGAGGTCCCTCTTGGTTTCTCCTAGTAGTGTTCCATAGTTATTGAATTTTATTCCTTTCTTTCTTTGGTTAGGTATGCCAGCAATATATCAATTCTGTTCATCCTTTTAAAGAACCAACTTTTAGCTAAATTAACATTTTCCATAATTTTCTTGTTTTACTTCTCATGAATCTCAATCCATGATTTTTATTTCTTTTCTTTTTCTACTAGTAAAAGTAGACTGTTGACTCTGCTTTAATTGCTGTAGGTTTTGTGTCAGCATGTCAATCATAAGTGTCTCTTCCTTTTTCATGTGTGCATTTATTGCTATCAAATGTCCTCTGATATCTGCTTCTGCTGTGTCCCAAAGGTTTGGGCACACTGTATTTTCCTCATTGTTTTCTAGAAACTTTCTGATTTCATCTCTGATCTGGGGTAATACCCACTTCTTTTGTAATAGAGAGTTATGCATTCTCCAATTGTTTGCCCTTGTTTTCTTCATTGTCCTTTTGTTGATTTCCAGCCTTATGGCATAGTGGTTAGAGAGAGAAGTCTCTACAATCTCTAAATGCTTGAATTCACACACATGTCCCAGAATGAAGTCTATCTTAGAGTATGTGCCATGTGGGCTTGAATATTGTATGCAGGCCACATTTACACACTTGTTGCCATCATCACTCTTAAAACATCCTCCCTCCACTTAGGCCCCAGTACCAGCTCCCCCCTCCCTCTCCCCCTTGAACTTACAAATTGTTATTACTTTTTCATATCGTAAGCTGTCCAATGTGTCCCTTCACTCACTTCCCTGTTGCCCATACCCCAGAGAGGGGGTTAAATGTAGATCCCTGAAGTTGGTTCCCCTTTATCTTATTTGACTACCTTTCCCATTTTTTTGAAGCCTACCTGGTTATCCTTTAAGTCACTAATGCAATTCTCTGTCTCTTCAAATCTGTTGACAAAGTCTGTGAATTTGCTCCTGGCTTTTGTTTTCTTATTCCTTAGGTTTTATATTTCCCTTTGATGCATGACTTCTATCTCCTCTATCATTTCTTCCACATTTTGTATTGGTTCCCTCATGTGATGCATGATTCAAAGTGCATTCTGAAATTTTCTTTCTGTGACACCAATGCCTGCTTCTCCTATGCACATTGTTAGGTTTAAGACTTCTTCTGACAATCCCTTTTATTTCTCTCATTTTTTTTTCATTGAGGTTGTTTGGGCTGATTGCTGTTTGCATTTTGTGGTTTTAGAGAAGTCTGGTGCCATTCTCCAGAGAGTTGAAGAGCACTGGCAACTCTCTTTGGGAGATTTATAGGAATGCTTCTCCAAACTGCCTGCCGCTAATTCCACTGTGGTGTCAGGTTACCCCTTTATCCTCCTGTGGCTTTACTCTTTCCCTAGCCAACCAGTATTCTATTATTTAGAGGGAAAGTTGGATGATCCTTTCTGGGGACGCTGGCTGGATGGTTGTGGACCTGAGAGGATGGCACTATGTGAATGATCTCATAGCAAGCTGTGATGGTACTTCAGATGGTGTTCAGTGTGCGGTGGTTCCTGCTGCAATGAGAGTGCTACAGAGGACAGGTGAGTGCACCTGCTTAGTGTAGAGCACAGCAGATGATGGGAGGAATTGTCCCAGTTGGCTAGATTGCTGTGTAGTTCAGTGTGTGATTTCCACAGTAATGTGGATCACTGGAGAGTGTTGACAGAGCTGCCTTAGGCTGTGTGAGACAATATGAAAGTGAGAGGAAGTTCCCTCAGTCACATAGGGCCAAGGAGGATGGGGAAGGGCTCCCACAGGCATGTGGAGTTTCGTGAAAGGTGAGGAGGGGTTCCCTAACCAAATGCAGCACCTCAAAGAGTGAGTGGGATTTCCCCCAGCCACTTAAAGGGCCTTGGAGAGTAGGTATGAGTCCTGCTGCAGCAGAAGGCTGGCAAGATTTCCCCAGATGCATGTTAAACCACAGATAGTGAACTTTTTCGAGATAAATGGAGGACAGGCATAATTGCCTTAAGAGAAGGGGAGTGGCCTGTAGGCCAACAGTAGTGTGTGAGAGAAAAGGGAAGAGAGAGAATAAAGAAAATCTGAATCTGCTGAGACTGGAGATGGGGTGGGGGGCAGAGATTTAAGAGAAACAACAGTAAAATATAGCTGAGCCTTGATCTCCTGAGCCTGGGGCTTGAAGGGTTTAAAGCCTGACCAGAGATGGCACTTAGTTATGGCTGTGTTGAAATAATACCCCTGGACCAGCTGAAAGAGAACCTGCTGTAGCTGAGACTGTGTCAGAGCTACAGTTAAACCTTATCCAGCCTTTTGATAAGGCAAAAGCCCAGAGCCCCTCAAAACCTAGTGGATCTGTCTCTACTTATCTTTATGATGCTCCTCCTGTGATCTGGAAGCATGGAATTTCCTTCTTAATTGCTCTCCTGTGTTGATTTCTGTGGAGTCCTCAGTCTCCATCTTGCCAGTAGTCCCACTCTGTGTCTTCTATAAGTGCTAACAAGTAGTTGACCACATTCTATAGGGGATTTTTAAAGGAATATTTCTTTGCATTTGGAAAGAAGTCATTACAAAAGAAAAACAAAGACAATGTGTGCTTTCTCTGCGTCAACCATGTTTAACCAAGTCAGTCCTTCTCAAAAGATGGATCTTAAGATGCATGGAGAACTGAGTGACTTCAAATAATTGTGAGAATTTCAGATCTTCCTCAGCCATGGGCCATTTGCTGCAGGAGTGGTGGTGGGGAGAGAGAGTTGAGGGGTGTGTGTGTGTGTGTGTGTGTGTGTGTGTGTGTGTTGAGATTTGGACTTTTTATGAGAATTTCCATATTTGCTAAATTGTGGAACAGGTAAAGACATTTTGTTATCCCTGTCCAACACCAGAAAAAAAAACAAAACTTGTGAGTGATAAAGGTATGGACCAGTTTGCTGGTTGTTTTGTTTGTTTGTTTGTTTGTTTTTAACAATTGTAGCTCATAACAGATTCAAATGACAGCAACTATTTCTCCCAGATGAAAATCAAGGCCAAAAATAACACAGATTCTAAAATGTTCAGGCAAATCTTTTTGTGTGAGAGTTACTGAACTCACAAGAAAGCCCCAGGAGTCTGCTGAGTATAATCCAGTTAGATTTCAGATGTCATACACAGTACAGTGCAGCGCCTTCCTTCACAGGGGAAGCTGTCTTCTCCCACCAAAATTCACAGTGTTGGCTAACCTAATGAGCAGTTCTACTCTGTCCTCTCCGTGCTAGAATCACCTTGATGGCAGTGGATTTGATCTTGGTTGAGCTTTTCTAATCTTGTTCTAAAACACTGTGTGTGTCCTGAGTCTGGATAAGTTTGCTTTTAAGAAAGAAAACTATTTATACAATCAGATATATGAATAACCTTACTCTTACACAGAATCCAGCGGAAAGTGGATTGTTCCAGAGGCACTTAGGTAAACTTTAGTAACCTATCATTGGTTCTCCCTTAGGATCCATTTAACTTTGGTCTACTTTTTAATGTTTTCTGCTTTCTTTTCAAGTGAGGTTTTTAATCTACCTTAGTTGGTTATTCTTGCTAGTTTTGTTGTTTTGTTTTAATGTCTTGCTAGATATAAAATTCAGGCTAGGTAATCTATGAAGACAGTGATTGGGTCAGTGGTTCCTTGGGAATATGGCAGGTAAACAGGGAGCTAATAATGAATGCAAGAATGAAGAAAAATTTCAAAATGGATTGTGGTACTGATTCAACACTTCTTGATGCGATTGAACTATTGAATTATATGATTGTGAATTATGTCAATAAAGCTGTTGGAAAATGATAGAAAAAAATTATTTTAATAAAAAATAAAGAAGTCAGTTGTTTTCTGTGTTTGTTTTGCCTTTTAACACTAACTGCATACACACATGAATGTGTGAAATGAAATGTTACATCATCTCCATATTATTTTTCCATGACCACTAGGCAAAAACATCTGGTGATTTATATGAAAAAATTGGATATGATGTGAATAAATACGTGGCACAGATTCCTGTGTTTCTTTGAACTCTACAACTTACCTCATGCAGAGTGAGGAACAGTCATCTGTAGAGATACTTGGAAAAAGTCATAGATGTCTGTATTATGCCCAAATACTTGAGCAGATTTAAGTGTCATGATTATATGGAAGTGCAACTAAAACCAAAAATTTATTCTTGCTTGAAGCCACTTCAGTAATAGTCTGCTAACATCTTCTTTTGACATCTACCATTTCTCCTACCTTCTTTCATAAGTGTTATGATCTGCCATGAATCTTTCTCTAGGATTTGAAAGAAAGAGCATGGTGAAGTAGAAAAGGCATCGTTTTTTATGCTTGATATAAACTTAGATCCAACTTATCCTGGAATCGCAAGCAGTCATTTTGCCATCTCTTGGCTTTTACTGAAGCCATAAAAGAGCTAAGTGTTCCAACAGATCAGTAGAATCTCCAGATTGAAATAAGTCTGAAACTGGTTTTACCCTAGAGACTTTCAGTGAGGAGAGCCAATGAATATTTTCCCTTAAGCCAATTTTAATTAAGTTTTCCATCGTTGCACAAGAATATGGTAAATAACAGAATTTACAAAAGCTATTCCAAAATGAAAGTTCCCAGTGTTCTGGAGATAATTGCATTACAAACTGAGTCTGGTGTGTTTAGTGAGTAGAAATGAAACCTGAGACCAAAATAATATAAAACATCAACTAAATTTGAGAAGGGAAATTACCAAAAGCTACAATGTTCCATCTTTTGAAAACTTTTGTATGATAGGGAGGTAGGTAAATAGGTAGAAGCTTCTTTGGAGGTCTTGAGGGATATTGTTGTCCTGAGATATTGTTACTTTTGAGAGAAGGCTTTAAGAGATATATACCCTCTCTTTGTTTGAACAAAGCAGTATTGTCTTAAAGCCATTAGAATTAAGGGTATTGTGAATATCTTCACAGTTTTGATTACTAAATCACATTTTTCCTGTTTTCATTATAATGATACTTTTTTAAATAAGTCATTTTATTGGGGGTTCTTACAGTTCTTATAACAATTGTATCAAGCACATTTAAATATATGTTGAATGATACAATTTAAAAATGAAAGGTATGGAGTATTTCTTTGGCTGCTACATTGCATTCATAGGTGCAGAGTAAACATGTAATGGTGGTGAGTTACCAGGGTTGGGGGTTGAAATGTGGTACATGCCTAAAGTAGGGTGTGCCTAAAGAAGGCAGAATGGAAAATTCTCTTTTGGCAATTTGGCACGCATGCAGGGTTAAACTGTCAAAAACAACTATAAAAAAATTGCGAGACGAGCAATTGCCAGAGGAGTGTCTAACAGCACCTTCAAGCTTCTGCACTATACACAGATAACTGTTTCATGAGTGATCACATTCAATTCTTAAAAAGATGGCAAGTTTATGATTCTGTACACATGCTGTAAATAAAAAAGTTAAAGCCATGAGGTTAAATGATCCCCACAGATTCACTTATGAATGCTGGTGAAGGTTGAGTTTGAACTCATAACCGATGTGCTTATCAAATAAAGGATAGCTGACCTTCTTGCCAGTTTCCTAATCCAGAGCAGATTTCATAAATTCTTCCCCACTCCCTTTTATGTGTATGATTATCCTTTCCCCCAATCTCTATCAAAATTTCTTTTATTGAGGCAAAGCTACAAAAATTGGATGTGTGAGGCAGAGGCTTTTTTAAAAATCTGGTTCTGTTTTCTGAAAATACCCCTGTACATCTCAGTTTATCACAAGAAGATAATTTTTTCTTTAATGTTTTATTTCCTCACAGGCATTTTAATTAAAAAAGGTGGGAGGGGCTATCATTTGATTTTATAAAGTGTGAAATATCGGTGCTCTTTCTCAACTCTGTCAAGGAGGATTTTCATGACAGTGAAGATTTTCAGAACCTCCAAATTCCACAACTTAATTCACTGCCATAAGGTCAGAAGTATGCTACAGGCTTTCTTTATGCATGCAGACAACCTCAGCTTCCCACAGAGCCACTGGTGGGTTTGAACCATCAACCACCTAGCCACGCCACCAGGGCTCCTACCAACATCCAATGAAGGTAGAAAAAGGAACTGCATTGTTTAAGCATGCATCTTTAGATATATTTGGAAATCCTTGGTCCTTTGATCAATGTTCCTTGATAACCACACCATTTAAGGAGTTGCTTATGATCTGGGCAAATACTGGTTAATCTTGAGGTATCTAGAGAGAGGAAAGAGCATCTTGGCCAATTGGATGAATCCACTTTCAACCCATTTGATGGGAACAACCCCCAAATTCACAGACGAGAAGCTCAGCACTTGTTGTGGAGGCCAGTCAGAGCTGTGGTGTTGTATCACTCGTTGAAGAGCATTTAGATGATCTCTGAGACAATGTGACTGGACAACATTCTCTCTCCAGACAGCAGGAAACATCACTGTTATAAGCACAAGTACTCACATTATCATTAAGTTGTGGTTGCAATATGTATAGCAACAATCATCTCAGACAGCAATTATTAAGCTTTGCTTTAAACCAGTGGGAAATCTGGCATGGTTTTCACGTAATCTTCCTGGCAGACAATAGGAATCTAATTACTATTGTTAAATTGTGCTGGCTCCAGGTTGTCTCAGTCCTGGGGAGTTATGTTCTTGTTTCCTTATAAAGGCTACATTAAGGCACTTTTACAACAGTGAAACCCAATACACACAGTAGAAATTTCACTGTAGCTAGAACCATTGGATCTGGGATTTATGAAAAAAGTTGGATTTAAGATGGATTTTTTTAAAGAAGGAAAATATATGCTATGAGGATATTTAAAATGAGATACACACTTGGTCATTAACATAAAATTCAATCTTCAGGGTAAAGGTGTATCTGGAAGTATATGGCATACAGGAGTCAAAATGTTTAATTACAAATTATGTACAAAGGCTCATTACTCTATTCTCTTAAAAGAACAAAAACTGAAAAGAAAGAACATGTGTGAAAAGGGAAGGGAAATGAGATCTTTCTAAGAGAGTCATGTAATGACAAATGACCAGTCACAGAATTACAAGGGAGGTTTGCACGACCTCATCTTTCAATACCGGGAAGCTTTTCCAAGTACTGAGAGTAACAGTATCTGACCCATGGTAGACTTTCAAGTGATTGTACATCTGTATAAGTCAAAGTACCTGCTATTGTATCAACAATTATATATTGTATATTCCAAACCAAATGCACTGTCATTGAGTCAACTCAGTCTAAATTTAACCCTATAAGATTGGGTAGAACTGCTCCTTTAGGTTTCCAAGCAACTTTTTATGGGAGTAGTGAATCATTCATTGTATTTGAAATAGGATTTTCAGATAACATTTTCAGAATGATGGTATTAATTGAGGGCCCCTTAGGTTACTTAATGTTGCACCAAAAAGATGTTGACCCGGTCTCTAGTTCCCTGTGAATGGTCACTGAGTCTTTGAGTTAGAGGGCCAATTCGGGGATTCGGATTGAAGCCCTGATTTTGCACCATTCAGGGACCTTTGGGTGGTTCCCCCACCATGCAGCTGTAGTAGCATGACACACGTGCCCCTGGATTTCCCTGCACAGTGATGCTTGCTTCCCAGTGCCGGAACCACTTGGCTGGGGTTACATGACCCTACCCTAGCCCTGTGTGCAATGTTTCCCCGTGATCTCTCTTACCACACAACACATGAGAAGCAGCCACCTGCATTTCCCATCCGGATGCCAGGCGCACTTTGATCAAGTCCTTGAGTTGTTTCCCTCTCGCCCCCTCATGCCTTTGACCTATTCATTCCCATGCGCCCCATCCACCCATGCCCCATGCCTGCTCCTCACCTGCCAGCTACCCACAAGCCCTTGCCACCCACCTGAAACCATGCCCACCTGTGCACACCCATGCTCGCAGGAGGTCCAGGATAATCTGCCTCTCTGGATTTCACAGGGATGTGCCCCTGGGCTTCAGAAGACCTTGGACTCTGGAGACCTCTGCGGCCAGCAGATCTGAATCCCAACTGGCATAATCCCATTGCCAAGTGCCTGCATACACTCCTCATAGCAAAGCCCTCTGAAAAGATAACCCCAAATTTCTAGAGAGAAGGGCCCCAGTGAGACAGAGACACTGTTTGAACCCACGGTGTAGCTGGCTCCAGGTAGTTTAGCTTCTGAGAAATAAAATAAAGGACTTCTTTCCTCTCCAGATGAATTGGAACTCAGCACATCAAGGTTATTTGGTAACCTCCCCTGCCCCTGTTGAAGTAGTCGGTGAACACCGGTTTCTACTGGCTTTAACCAGACTGTCTTGGGATCAGAAGCCCTGCCTCTCAGGGACAACAACTACAATAGACTTTATCCACCCTGGGATAGTATGCAAGGAACAGAGAATTCTGAGTTTTGCAGTAATCTATTATAAAGGGACTTTCTCTTACAAACAAAAATAATTGAAGGACTGCACACTTCCTTTTAAAATTTGCAGAGTCAATGCGGTACTCTGGCAGATTTAATATATCCCTTACCACGCCTCCAACCATCACAGCCTCAATCACTTGCCTCCTACACCTTGAAAATACCCATTGTCTTATAACCTACCAAGGAGAATGTATTCCCCATAACTATCTTCCCCAACTCATTAAAATTTAACACATTATCAATAAGGCTTTCTCAGACGAATACCACTAACTAAAACATACTCTTGAGAATCTATATCCTATTTCTGTTATTCATCCAACAAGCACACCCTCATCATCTGTACACAATTCCTTTTCCAGCACCTAACTGACCATGCCCTGACCCGTAGAGCCAGGTTTTCCTACCTACGAATCACAGAAACCAGCACAGGACATCAGTTCATCCATGATGCGTGCAAACAACAGACAACTCATATCCACTGCTGGTGGACCACAGCCACTGTAGGAGGTGATATGGTGATACCTGAAACAGATGCTAATTGAACTACATATGACTCAGCAATACCATTACTGGACATATACCCAAAGGAAATAAGAAACAAATGACCAACAAATGTTTGCGCCACCCCCCCACACACACACCACTCTTCATTCATTGCTGCACAGTTCACAATAGCAAGAAGCTGTAAACAACTTATATTTCCATCAATTGACAATTGAATAAACTCTGGTATATTCACACAATAGAATATTACACACCCTAAAAAATAGCAACAAAACCATGAAATACCTCAATGTGTGGGGGAACCTAGAAGATGTCATGCTGAGTGAAGTTCGTCAAGCACAAATGCTGTTTGAGTCCACAGTGTAGGAACAAGCAGCAGAATGGACGAAAACTCAAGCTTGTAGGACACCAGTCTTTTGACTGGGGACCGCACAGTCTATCAAAGAGTCGGATCAGTGCCATTAAACCACACACCAACTCCTTCAGGTAAGTATAGTTTAGGTCACTTGACTGGAGGACACAGTGCAACAGCTGGGATCAAGTGGTTTGGGGGGAGGGGAATGCTGTCTGCAGAGTGGTAGCCATGTGGATCTGTGGTGAGGTCCTCTGGAAATGGAGGTAGACCTGTCAGAAGAATGAGGCTTGCTGATGGAAGGGCAATGCAGGAGAGGGGAGAGGGAATAATCAAGTGTGGGGGGAACATAGGTGCATGTCTGCTGATGGAAAGGAAGAAGGACTGACCTTCAGGTGGGGAGAGACTGAGGATACTCTTGGGAACATTAAGTGGGGAAGGTCTTTAGTGGCATGCAGTGGGTGGGTAGAAATGACTTAGAGCATCAGGGGGTATCCCAGGAAGCCAGACCCGGTCCCATAGAGCACTGGGACACTGGATTCTACATCTTTGGGACACAAAGCTCGACATACTTGTAATGTGAGGACATAGTGTCTGAGGAAGCAGAAGAGAGCTGAACCAAGAGTGATGTACTGTTGGTTGGTAAACAAACAGGATCTCACTGCATCATTGCCCTGTATGCCATATTAAGAAATGTGTTATTCTGGCAATCCCGTTATATGTTGCTTATGCATGTGTATATTATGGTGTATCTCAGAAGTATGCTGTGTCATTTGCTTCTCTGTCTTTTGGTAAATAAAACCCAGAGGGAAAGAAAACACAACAAAGGTTTGGGGGGCAGGGAGGATAATATAGAAGGGTGGGAATAAGAAGCAGATGATGTCAAGAAACCAACGAAAGAAAAGTATGTTTTGAGACATTATGGAAACAATTGCACACTTTTGTTGGACATGATTGGACTGTAGAATGAAATGACTTGTATATTGATTCTCAAGTTATAGCAAATTAAACAACAACAACAACAACGATCCAGTAATGAGTCTGAGCTCCCACTAAATTCTAGCTCTAACTTAAGAACAATTAATTCTTACATCATGATCCTATTGGATACTTAGATTCATGAAATCATCACTGATGGGAAGGGTGCTCCAGGAAAGTATGGTGAAGAAAGCATGTGGTGTCCGACTATGAATCAGAATAGTGTCTGGGGTCTGAAGGGATTGCATTCAAACAAACAGCCATCTAAATTAGGAGACAACTCAGTCCACACAGAAGAAACACACCAGTTTATGTGATTCAAAGATGACAATTATGAAACTGTAACTTGAACATGGTGAAGAGAAAAGTATCAACGCTAAAATTATGAACATCCAATATGTAGAAAAGTATGGAGATCAGTGGAAGCCCCAAACCCAACCTCAGAGTATCTAGTCAGAATGAGCTATTGGTAGATCCACTCTAGCTAGCCACAGGCAAAAGTCTTTCACAGCCTTACTATCTCAGGCAGAGACCATTGCAATCCTGATTATACTGGAGCATACTCTGTACTTAGCCAGTTGACCTCCCTATAGACGCAACTTGAATTTGTTTTGGGTAAAAGTAGCTCTTAGTCTTTCCATGTCAGGAATTCCTTTCTTGGCTTTTTGATGTTGATGGGGGTTGCATATTATTGGGATTGCTTTCCAATTGTTTGAATTTTTATCTTTATAGTAACATGAACTTATCCTTACCACCTGAGTGCAATTTGGTTTTCATTATTTTTGTTGGGTTGACCAGCTGTGAAGAACAGGAGGTGTGGATGTATAATGATAATAACTGATACAAGGTGTTGTAGGAAATGCAGTGGTGGAGGATGGGTGATAGGGAGGGAAAGAGGATTTCAGGAGTAAATAATGAAGTCAGAAGAGGAGCGGTAGCACAAGTCACTTTAAAGATGATTGCACAAACATGGGGGGAGGTGAGGAGGGGGGAATGGTCTAGGATAGATGTGGTTATGATTGTACAATTCCCCTTGATATGATTGAACAATAGACCTATTCACTTGTAAGACATGTCACTTATGTGCCAATAAAACTGTTGAGAAAAAAAGGGACATGAAAAATTCCTTCAATAGCCTTAAACATATTTACATACACATTTAACAAGAAAGGAAAAGAAAAAAGACAAATTGCTTAGAAAGAATGCATTTCAAAAGTTTGTTTTACCCTCTGAATTGCTCTACCTTGGCATGGATGGTTCTCAGAAGCTTGGAGAAGGCTAAGCAGGAGGATCTGTGATATTCAAAGAATTATCAGTTAAGTGGAATCCTTCCTCAATACTCCTGTGTATTTTGTTATATAGAGCCTCTAAGAAACACACGGTTTTGGAAATATAGTCACAGTAGTGGGGACCTCTACTTCAGACTCAAAACATAATTCATTTCAAACTCAAAAACTACTCTGCTCAAAATTTACCTAATGTTTATAGATTTTAAGGATGTGGCCTGCCAGGCTGCCAAATTTCAAAGGGCAATTTGAGAAGACAAAGAAAATTATGATAAGGAACCACAAAAAGATGTGCAATTGGATAACCCAAAGAGAAATGAACATGCTTAGCATTGCTGAAGTTGAAAACTCTACAAAAATTCAAGGCCAAAGTTGCCAAATTGAAGGTCAGCCATGAGGGCAACAGTCTGAAGCCACCAGTTGCTCCTCAAGAGAAAGACCAGGCTTACTACTTCTGTAGAGAGTTATAGTCTCAACAGCCACAGAGGCAGTTCTAACATCCTATCAAATCTCTATCAGTCAGAATAGACTCCATGGCAATGAGGTGTTGTTGTTGTTGCTGGCAACATACAACACACTGCCATCAAGTTGATTCTGATCACAGTGAACCATCAGGACAGGATACAACTGCCCCTATGGATTTTCCCTACAGGGACAGACGGGATTATAGAATAGCTAGTGGTGTCA
This sequence comes from Nesogale talazaci, assembly GCA_004026705.1. NCBI lineage: Eukaryota > Metazoa > Chordata > Mammalia > Afrosoricida > Tenrecidae > Nesogale > Nesogale talazaci. Next base: position 39,616 of record PVJH01005993.1, on the reverse strand, counting down.
AACTGCTGGCTTTGTGGTTAGCATAACCACTACTCCACCAGGACTCCTTGGGTAAATCTGTTTACATGAGACCTCTTTAAAATGTGGACAAGCAAGGGTGTTACTTTGAGGAGTAAGGTGTACCTGACCCAAGCCATTATATTTTCAATTGCCTACTGAAGAAGAATTGATTCGTTTGAAATATGGTGCTCACAAAGAATATTCAAAGCATTGAACTATGAGAAAAATAGACAAATCTGTTGTGGAAGTACTATAGTCAGAATGCTCCATGATGTCAGGAAAGACCAGTCCTTGGAGATGGACATGATATAACAACAATTGTAAAGATGGTACAGGAGAGGACAGTGTTTCACTCTATTGTTATGAGTGGAAATAAATATCACATGCAAATAAAATGTTGCTGAAATCACTTAGCAACCGATCACTGAAAGATGCCAGAACTCAAACCAGCTTACTTAGAGGCATTGACACAACGGATATCATTGCTAATGTCTGATGAATCTTAGTTAGAAGTATAGATTATTAGAAAGATGTTTACTTCTGTTTTATTTAATATGCAAAGACTTTCAACTACCTCATTGTGTTTCTGCAGAACTTGTGCACAGAGTAAGAGATGGTTGTTTAAATAGAACAAGGGTGTATTGAGTGGTTTAAAATCAGGTGCCGCATATACCAGGATTGCATTATTTTACCATGTTTATTCTGTCTGCATGCTAAGCTAATAATCGGAGAAGCTGGACTGTATGAGGAAGTTAGCATCAGATATAAAGGGGGGCTTCTGCAACAAGAAGATGATTCAATCTTGCTTGCTGAAAGTAAAGAAGATTTGAAGCACTTACTAATGAAGATGAAAGGTTACGACCTTCAGGATGGATTGAAAGTCAATAAAAAGAAAGTGAAAATTGTCACAACGGAACCAAGAGATAATGTCATGATCAACAGAAAAAAATGATGTTGTCAACGAGCTCATTGGATTCAGATTGACAATCGGTGTTCATGGAAGAAATAGTCCAGAAATCAAATGGTCTGTTAGCATCCTTTTAAACTGCTAAAGAGCAAGATGTCACTTGGAATACTAATATGCACCACCCCAAGTTTTTTCAGAGACTTCACATGCCTTTGAAAACTGGACAATAAATAAGACTGACCAAAGGAAAACTGATATACTTGGATTATGCCAGTGGCAAAGAATTGACTAAACCATGGCCTGACAGAAGAACAGACAAGTCTGTCTTGGAAAAGGTGCATCCAGAACACTCCTTAAAAGTGAAGATGAGTGCACGCTTCAGCAGCACGCATACTAAAAAAGTGAAGGTGATGAGTCTTTGTCTCATGCATTTTGGCTGTATTTTGGGGAGCCATCAGTCGTTAAAGAGCATCAGTCTTGGTGAAGTAAATGGTGACTGAAAAATGGAGGGCCCTCGATGAGATGGTAACAATGGCTGCCATAATGGCTTCAGGATATGAACAATCGTGAGGCTGGCAGAGGAGCGGGCAGGGCTGTCTCCTTCTGTCATGAGGAGTCTTTGGGGCACAGTAGTTCCACACTGACCTGCTAGCTACAAGGTCCCACTCTGTAGGAGAAAGATGAGACTTTCTACTTCCCTGCAGACTGAAAATCTCATGAATCCACATGGTAGGTCTACCCTGTCCTGTAGAATCACCATGAGTCAGAATCACTCCATGACAATGAGTTCTAGAGGATCGATATGACAGGGAACCAATTCCAGGGTACCTTACAAAAAGCCATCAACAACTGTGTGGCAGTCATGTTCTTAAATTAATTTTATGTTTGAAATGTAGGGGTGGAGTCTAGCCTGTTAATCTGGAGATAGCCATTGAGTAGCCAATGAGGCCTCTATGTGGGCATGGCTTTCTCCTGAGACTTTTGGGAAATCTCGCGATATTTCCCTCTTGAAGATGAGAAACGATCTCCCTAGTTGTTGGGAGTTAGTCTCAGAGACGATGAATCACAGACAAGACAAGATGGCAGCGTCCAAGAAGCTGGAGGAGCTGGCAGAGAGACCACACAGCTTTGCCCTGATGGAGCCAGACCTCTGAAGCTGGGGCGGCCACATGGAGACCTCTGAAGAGTTGCTTCTGCTGTTGATGGACCCTGAGTCCTAGAGGCAAAGAGCCATGTGGAGACCCCTGCCAGCACAGGAATTCTGCACCCACTGACCTGTGACTTCGTGAGTCTGAAGGAGACTTTATAGACTGATTTTGGCCATATGGGTTAATATCGGACTTATGACTTTGAACTGGACTGGGCTCAGTGTCCTGTTCCTCTTGTATATAAACCTTTTCCTTAGATCTATATGCGTGTCTATGAAATTTGTTCCTCTAGTCTGCCCGGACTAAAACTGTGATTAAGTATCTGTTTAGCACAGTATAATAATAAGGTTAGAGCTCAAAAGGGAGTTCCAAAGAAAGTACATATCCGGTTCCTGTCCCATAAGAGCTTATGACACAATTGGTGTGGAGGAGGGGGGAAGGACTAGCACATAATTATAAGAAATGATGAGGTAGAACAGATATTTAATCCAATGTCTCCCAAAATTTTCAAATCTGTTTGGTCAGCATTAGTCTTTTCTTCTAAGGCCTCCTTTGTGTCTTACACAACATTTCAGGGGACTACTCAGGGACCGTGTATTCAAGCTAGCTGCCCGAACAGCATAGTAATGTACTTGTACAGCTGGGCCAAAAGATGATGTGTTCCTGATTTGTTCCTTATTATCTTCCAAGCTGGTAGAAATCATTACTGTATCACCATTATAAGGATTTTCTGGCTGAAGAATGTCAAATGAAGTTTCTATTAGCTTCTAACCAAGTCTAGAAACCAATATAGTTTTGCTGGGGGTTTTGCTTCTAATTATTAGCAGATGACCAGAGCCATGTCAGTCTGCAGATGGAATGGCAGATTTTCAGCATGTTTTGTCCCCTTTATTACTTTTTTAACAACCTATTTGTATACTGGCTATTTTAGTAGATCATTTAAGACTAGTGAAAATTGTAAGAGCATTGCCTACATAAAGGAGAAATCTGTCACTCCCATAATCAAGATCAGAATCTTAAGTCTAAGGTGGAACAAATAATTGTCTGAACCACTTAATTACTTTCAGGTATAGTCACACTTAGGCCATCACAGACTCTTCCCTTTCGATCTTGTGTCTTGACGTATTTTATTGTTCTCGTGTGCATCATTGTGTAGTTATACAATTTTGGTGCATAAATGGGGCCCAAGGACCTCTGCCACCTGATATGCATCACATCATCCACGTGGATACTGGGTTCATTGCTTTGGTCAAGGAGACATACACAAGCAGATACTTGATAAACTCTTGCCCTTTAAGGCTTGTCACCTTGGAAGGCTTGCTCTGGAAGTCCTGAGCCATAATGTAAAGAAACATAGCTACCCTGCCAGAAAGACCACATGCATTGAGGAAAGATGTCTGGCAAGTCCCTGCAGGCAGCCATTATAGCATAGGAGCCACATGTGAATACGGAAGCCAGTTTAAACTGTTCAGCCCTGTGCAGCAGAACCTGTCACCCAGCAGCACCAGCTACTAGGTTTAGGATCATGTGTTGCACAACAACAGATAACACACTGTGTGTCTGTATGCACATGTATGTGTGGGGGGGGGGAGGTTACATTCAGAGAAATTTCCCACTGTCCTTATATTTTTGTTTTTAACCCTATAGTTTTTACCTCCACATTAGCAATATAGCATACTCTATTTATTGGCAAACAACTGTGTAACTAATACCCAGGTGATAACCTAATAAGCAGAAAAATGTTGGCATCTAAATCACCTGGTATTTTCTTTCTTTACAATCCTCCTCCCCTCCAAATACACATAGGTCTGGATTTCTGTGATATCGATAGTCTTGACTTTTGTGACATTAATTGCTTAACTTTTCCTTATATTTTGCCCCAGTGTATGAATTCTTAAGCAAGATTCAGGTTTGCGTGTTCAGAATTCTGCATGAACAGGATCACAGGCTGATACATGGAGTGATAGTACATTTCAACTGCTATGTAGTATCCTATTGCGTGAACATGTTTCCTGTGTCCATTCTATTTTAAACTGGGATATTTCTACTTGTCTTTAAATTGACATTGGAAATGTTTCTACTTCAGGGCTGTTATGAGTAGGTTGTTAATGGACATTATTATCAGTGGATCCTGGTGAATGTGACAATAGTTCTCAGAGGGAGAGTCAGGAAATAGCCATTTTACATGGAGATGTGAGGTGACATACTGGGTCGAGTTGTGCTGCTAAACTTAACACTAGCAGTTCAAACCCACCAGCAGTTCGGCAGGAGAACCTTTGTCCTGTTGGGTCATGTGAGTTGGAATTAACTAGATGACAGGTGTGCTTTTGCTTGGTGAGGTCAAAACTGTTTTCATGATAATTCTCAGACTTTATTTTCTCTTTGCACTCTTATTTTCTCATGAATGCAGAGTGAGTTGTTCTCCAGAGGAAGCTTCGGGCGTGAAACTGTGGCAGCTCTAATACAGAGGCAGATAGGAGATTCCAGCTATCTTCCAGTAAGTGACACATGAATGGGATTTGCACAGCTGTTCAAAATGCTGCTTAACTCCTGTGCAATTTCTGATGCTTGAAAAGTATCGATGTTTTGATTACAATGCTACTGAAATCGGCATATTATCTTTAGTTTACTAATATCGTGCTATTTGAGTGAATTAATAAGCATTTTAATTTTCTTAGTTTTAATTACAGATATAATATGTATCTGTAGGTATAATTTACATAAGCAAAAGCCCTTCAGAGTCTCAATTATATTTTAAAGTGCAAAGAGGTCTTGACACTCAAAAGTTTGACAACTACTGCTCTAGAGTCTATCAGTAGAAGTCTGCTTACTGGGTCATAAGACTTCTATATCTTCAAACTTAATAGAAAAAGCCATCTTGCTTTTCAAGAGGGTGTGTGTTGAGGTCTTCTATCAGTAGAAGATGGGAGTTTCTGTTGCCCCTTATACTCACCAGGATGTAGGTTTTTCTGCTTTTTAATTTTTTCAGGTTTCTGTTTATAAGTCTGTCAAGAGCATAAGTATATCTCATTATAGTATGGTCTTACATTTCTCTGATTTCTAATAAGAGTACACACATTTTCATATGAAAGCATACTGGCCATTTAGTCTTCCTTGATATAAGATGCCTATTCAAATTCTTTTGCCTATTATTTTTCTATACAGTTATATTATTGATTTGGAAAATTTTCATATATTCAAAAATCCATTTCCTTATCAATATTACATATGCTGATGCAAGGTGTCTTGAAACAGTTTTTTAAAAATAAAATAAAATTAAAATGGAATTTTTCCACTTTTTGAAATCTACTCATGTATGGCAAGCATACCTTGAAATGTCTTTTCAGTCCATGTGGAATTTTGATGTAATGAAGTCTCTTGTTTAACATTAATTTAGCATAATCAAACTTACCAACCTTTTACTTTATGGTTATCTTAAGAACCTTTTTTTCCATTCTGAAGTTATTTATATCTTCTAAAAGCTTGTGCTTGAAATGCAAGCTTTGATCTTGCCGAGAATTTATTTTTATTCATAATCTGATGTAGGAATTTATTTTCATGCTGATACTCGATTTTTTAGTATAATTTATTGAGTATTTTCCCCATTCATCTCAGGCTGCCTTTGCAAGTCAAATCAGGTATCATTCTATCTATGGGCTATTTCATTGGTCTATTTGTTTGTCTCTTTGCCCAAATCACATGTTTTAATTTGTCTGGCTTCATCATGAGCTGGATATATTGTAAAGCTCGTCCTCCATTTTTTCTTAAAAAATATCTTGCCCTCTTGATCCCCTTCTTGTATTTTAATCTTATATTGCTTCCCCAATGAGCATTCATGCAGTGCGTGGTGCTTCGTGCATTTAGCACAGTAGCTATCTTAATTATTTAGTGCTGCGAGAACAGAAATAACATGAGAGGGTGGCTTTAATGAGCAGAAGTTTATTTTCTCCAAGTGTAAGTACTAGAAGTCAAATTCAGGGTGCAAAGCTCTAGGGGAAGTGTTCCTCCATTTTTCTCTTTGGGTGATGGTCCTTGTCTCTTCTTTTCCTAGTTTCTTTGGCAACCATAAGGCATGTATCTTCCCCTTGTGTGCGTTTGCTTGCTTGTTTCTGGACTTAATTTGCTTCTTCATATCTTAAAATGCATTGATTTAGGGCACAGCTTACACTAAGACTGATTCATTAACAAAGAAAGTGCATTCCTAAATGAGATTATAACTACAAATGGACTATAGCTATTCCGCTGATTGGTACTGAGAGCAACCCTATAAGCCAGAGTCTGTCACCTCGCGTTTCCAAGGCTATTATCTTTACATTACTAGGCTGGGTTCAAACCTAGGAGGTGGGTTCAAACCTAGGAGTTTAACTACTGTATGAGAGAACTGCTTAACCACGGATCCCAGGGCTTCTTATTGTAAATATAGGGCTTAGGGTTTACAACACATGCTTGCATTCAGGAGGGGGAAAATAAAAAATTCGATCCATAACAGTAGCAACCATTTGTTAGTTACAGGTGAGACCAGAATTGAGGACTTAGGGCACACAGAGCTATTTCACGTCTGCTTTTGGTCTATACACAGAAAAGATGTCAATAGCACCCCTTCAGAATGAATTTTCTATACCAGGAAGGAAATAAGTTTGAGTAGAATTTTTGGTGTTGTTGTTAATCTTACATGACTTATTGATCTAAATTTGATAAATTAACCAAATTAGAGCAAAGGGAGAAGATTGTTATAATTCTCTAATCTGGGATTAGATCCTTTATTTCTTTAAAGTTTGCATTACCAGATAAAGTTCCAACTAAACCAGGATAGTGGTATCTTTAGTCAATTCTTTTTTAAAAAAGGAATCACTTTATTGGGAGCTCATACAACTCTTAGCACAATTCATACGCACATCCATTGTATGCAAAGCACATTTGTGCCATTGATGCCATCATCATTCTGAAAGCATTTTCTTTCCACTTAAGCCCCTGATATTGGTTCCTCCTTTTGCCACTCCCTCCCTACTCCTCCCTCTCTTACGAACCCCTGATAATTTATAAATTATTATTATTTTGTCACATCAAAGGCTGTTTGATGTCTCCCTTCGCCCACTTCCCTGATGTCCAGACCCCAGGGGGGAGGATACATGTAGATCCTTATAATTGGTTCTCCCTATCTCCTCCAACTTCCCTCTATCCTCCTGGTGTCACCACTCACCCCACTGGTCCTAAAGGAATCATCTGCCCTGGACTCCCCATGTTTCCGGTTCCTCTCTGTACCAGTGTACATCCTCCAGTCCAACTGGATTTGCAAGGTAGAATTCAGATCATGATATTGGGAGGGAGGAAACATTTTAGAACTACCATAAAGTTGCATACTTCATCATTGATACACTGTGCCTTGACTGGCTCATCTCCTTTCCATGACCTTTCTGTAAGAGGATGTTACTTGACCTGCAAATTGGCCTTGGTTCCCGAGTCTGCACGAACTCCCCCTCAATTTTTAGTTCTTTGATGCCTGATACCTGATCCTTTCAGTGCCTCGTGGTCACATAGGCTAGTGTGCTTCTTCCATGTGGACTTTGTTGCTTCTGAGCTAGATGGCCGCTTGCTTACCTTCAAGCCTTTAAGACCAGACATGCTATATCTTTTGATAACTGGGCACCATCAGTTATCTTCAACACAATTGCTTATACACACATTTGTCTTCAATGATCATATCAGGAAGGTGGGCATGCAATGGTATGATTTTTGTTCTTTGATTCCTGATAACTGCATCCATTGATAGCTCATGGTCACACAGGCTGGTGTGCTTCTTCCGTGTGGACTTTGTTGCTTCTGAGATAGATGACCCCTTGTTTACTTTTAAGTCTTTAAGACCTCAAACACTGTATCTTTGATAGCCAGGCACCATCAGCTTTCTTCACCATTTTTGCTTGTGCACACATTTGTCTTCAATGATTGTATTGGGAAGGTGAGCATCAAGGAATGCCAATGTAATAGAAGAAAGTGTTCTTGCATTGAGGAAGTACTTGAGTGGAAATCCAATGTCCATCTTCTGACTTACTTCTAACCCTAAAAGAATATGCACATACATATATTTCTCATCACCATATATAAATATATTTGACTCTGTTTATGCCTATATTTAGACCTCTGTAAATGCTCTTTGCCTCCCAGTTCTTTTCTCTATTTCCTTTTACTTTTCTTTTGTCCTACCATCATTCTCATCTTTCTGTTTTGGGGGGGTGCATCACTGCCTTCTGGTGGTTGTGGGAGCTACCCAGCCATGCTCCTGGAGAGCCGCTGCTGGATTTGAACTGCCAAGCCTGTGGGCCACAGCCTGTACTCAACCAATACTCCACTGGGGTTCAGCCCCATTCTCATCTTTCATTGAGGTTTCAGTTATTTCTCTCTGTTATACTACTTTTGGTCAATCCTTATCAGGCCTTGAACACCCACCTTGCCACTGGTTTTGGATCACTTGTTGTTCCCTTGTCCCTGGGATAGTTAACACCACCTCCTTTCCCCCACCTCCCCATCTCCCATGTCACCCCGGGACCATCAGTCATGTTGTTTTCTCCTCTAGACTGTTCATCCACCTTATCTTATCTAGATAGATTTGCAGAGTTGTCACAAGATGTCACAAGCTGAAGGGACAAAAGAAAACAAAAGGATGACAATTCTTAAGGAAGTGATTTGAGATTAGTTAGTCAATCATTTCTACATAAACAGACTCTACAGCTCCAGGACACAGTTAAGTACCCAATGAGTGTTAATTGAATGGTTGAACAACTTTGATATTAGCTTCAGCTAGAACCCTTTGTTTTAGGGAAAAAAAATAGAAAACAAATCCAATCATGTGTTTGTCTGGGTAGACTAGAGGAACAAATTTCATAGACACATATACGGATATAGGAAAGGGTTTATATACAAAAGGAATGGAACACTGAGAAAGCATCCCAACCCAGTCCAGTTCAAAGTCACAGGTCCGATATTAACCCATATGCCCAACACCAGTCTATAATGTCTCCTTCCGACTCCTAAGTCACAGGTCAGTGGATGCAGAATCCAGGCACTGGCAGGGGTCTTCCCATGGTTCCTCGCTTTCAGGCCTCAGGGTTCTTCAACAGCATCCAGTGGTGACAGCAGTAACTCATTGCTGGCAGGTGTCTCCACGTGGCCTCTCCAGCTTCAGAGGTCTGAGTTCATCAGGGAAAAGCCGTGTGTCTTCTCTGGCTCCTCAGACACTGCCATCTTGTCTTGTCCATGATCAATAAACTCTGAGACTAACTCCCAACAACTAGGAAGATAAATTCTCATCTTCATGAGGGAAATATCTTGAGATTTCCCAGAAGTCTCAGGAGAAGCCATGCCCACGCAGAGGCCTCATTGGCTACTCAATGGCTATCTCCAGATTAACAGGCTAGACTCCACCCCTACATTTCAATCATAAAATTAACATAAGCACATTACTGCCACAAATCCTATATATCTCACATTGAATCTGAGACCTGTGACCTTAAAGAACACAGTAGAGTCACAGTAGAGACACAGTAGAGTCCCCTAAGGTTCTCAAGACTATAATTACTGAAACAGCTGCCACACCCGTTTCCAAGAGAGGGCTAAGGGTAAAGCAGCCAGATGCTTATCCACTGAGCCATGGGCTCTTTCAACTTAGAAAGAAGTTCTAAATATTGTAAGTATGTTTCTTCTTTAAGATAATATCAAATATCCACTTTAATAAATGACTTCCCTCACTTTACTCTTTCACATCATAGTGCTACCTTTTTAAAAAACTGTTTTTATTCAGCATTTTTATTGGCACACAGTTTACATATCATACAATTGAATATTTCAATCATTCCATCACATCCAGGGGAATTGACCAATGGGCACTGTATCTTTATCTTTGAATGCGTGCACACCCACCCACCCTCTAAATCACAGTCAGTTATAGTGCTCCCTCCCCTTTCCTCCTTGATTGCTTACTCCCCAGATCCCCTTTCCTCCCTATCGCCCATCTCCAACCCATGCCATCTTTTAACACCTTGTATCAGTTCTTATCATCAGCAGAGTATGGTGAATAAAGTAATGCTACCTTCTCCACATTGGAAACTTTCTCACTAAAACATTCCCATCTCACAACTGCCGAACTCACTACTATTGCGTCCTTTCTGACTCATGGTGACCTGCTAGAATAGAACTGCCCCTGTGGGTTTCTGAGACAGTGACTCTTTTTGCTTATAATTCACGTATCTACAATTGAATAGCTCAAGAATATAAATAAGAGTTGTTCAATCATCACAATTGATTTCAGTGCACTTTCTTTTTGTAGTTATCATTGTTAGTTGTTAGTCCCCCATTTTCCATCAATCTCCCCTGCCGTGTCCTGGTGAGGGACAATTAAATCAGTTCTGACCCCATAGTGACTCTAAGCACAAGAGAATAAAATACTCCCCAGTTCTCTGCCCATTTCACAATAGCCATCTTCACAATTGTTCCTATGTGTGAGCCCATTATTGCAGCTACCATGCTAATTCATCTCATTGCGGGCCTTACTCTTTTTTTTTCTTTGCCCTTTTATTTAATAAGCAAGATGTCCTTCTTCAGTTACTGGTCTATCCAGCCTTGAATGCTCTGCCTCTTTGCATATTTTACTATTATATTTGACTTTTTCTTCTCAAGCAGCCCTTTGAAATTTTTTGCTAAGTTCTTTGCCTTCTTTCTTCTAGTTACTCAGTGATTAAGAACAAGCTTCAGAGTCTCTTCTAACATCCATGTAGATCTTTTCTTTCTTTCTTTTTAATGAACTTTCTCTTTCTTCGTGAATGATGTTCTTGATCTCCTCCCACACCTTATTGGGTCTTCTGTCATCATTTTGAAATATTCGTGAGATGTTCTCAAAATTCAAATGGCATAGTTTAATCTTTCTCCAAGACAAGCATGCCCAAGACCCCGTCTCACCCCTTCAACTCATGACTTGAATTTCCAGTGAGGTTCATGATTCACTTTTGATTTGAGGTAACTTCAAAATGATTCCGTGTGGCAGGGATTAATTAGCCTTCTCCTTTTTGTGTATCCTGAGAAATCAACTTCAGTTGAGGCTTTCTCTGCCTTTCTCTTTCCTGCATCACTGCCCTGGTGAGAGTAGAAAGCCCATCCTTGCTCCTGGAGAGCTGCTGATGGATTTGAATCACCAACCCTGTGGGCTACAGTCCCGCACACAACACTGCACCACCAAGACTCAGCTCAAGGCCTTCTCTTTCAAAGTGGCTTTTAAGATGTACAAATAAGGAGGTTCATTGATGCTATGCAGGTTTATTACCTCGATGCTTGGGAAAGTTGATGGCATTACCTGAATGGAATGATCTAGCTTTCCTAATAATGCTTATTCTTTTGACTGAACCATAATTTTCCAAATTATGATGCACCTATCAGTGGTGTTCAGATACACTGTACTAGGTAATGCCCCCTACCCCCAAAACATGTGTCAAGTTCCAAACCTCTCTCCTTGTGGATATAATCCTACTCGGAAATAGAAAGTGTTTCCTTGTTTGCTAAGTAGATCACAACTGAGGTAGGATGAGTTCTAAATCTAGTCACTAATTAGCTATAAAAGTATCAGATTAGGGCTGAACCCCAGTGGCGTAGCTGTTGTGCATGGGACTATAGTCGACTGGACTGGCGGTTCAAATCCAGCAGCAGCTCTCCAGGAGCAAGGCTGGGCCTCCTACTCTCACCAGAGGGCAATGATGCCCCCCCCCAAAAATAAAATCATCTTTAAAAAAGTATCATTAAAAATGTAATGGAGGAAGGACAGGTGCCAAGTGAGAATTGTTTATAAGTCAAGGAACCAAGACACACCCAGGACTACAGACAAGTAAAGAGATCAGCACAACCGTGATCTTCATTTAGATTTCTAGTCCCATGAACTGTGAGAAAATCCATTTCAGCTGTGGTATTTGTGTTATAGCACCTCTAAGTAGCTTAGACAGCCAGTCTAAAAAATATCCTGCAATCAAATAGCATGACAAAACTCTGTAAAGTACTTAACCTCTCACTCAAAGTAACAATGCGCACTAGCATGTTAAAGGTTTCTGTAAGTTCAATAATAAAGAACTAATTTAATTTAGGTTTAATTCAACATTTTTTCAAAATAATATTTGCAATGAAATTCTTTTAACTCATTAATTTATACTCGCTAACGTCTCTGGTGATATGAATAGTATATGGAACATTTAAGAAAAGACAGTTTAGTAAACATTTGGCACTTACTTGAATGCACACCTTTTCTTCAACTCTAAAACAGAAGAGCCTTCAAGGCTGGGACTTTGTCCTATATCCTTTGGTGTCCCATTGTTTCTTCCCAAGAAGGAAAGATTATAATTTGTAAAGATTACACTTGTGGATTTGAAATTTTATTTGTAATTCAGAAAGGTCATAGTGAAAAGTTAAACTATCATACTTGAACTGAAATTGAAAACAACTGTGAGAACACAAACGTGGTAATAAGTACTGTCAAAATGGATTAAGGAATGGAAGCATGGAGTCGTGATTGTGTACTAAGGTGTCCAGATCAATGTTTCTCATAAAATGACCTATTGGTCATGTTTGTCAGAATCCCTTGGAGATTATGTTAAAAATGTAGATTCTTGAGCCCTACGCTAGGCCTACTGAATTAATTGAAACCTGTAATCCAGGAAATCTATAAATTTAATAAATGCTCTAAATGATTCAATATACAATAAAGTTTTAGAAAAACTGCTGCTCACATGTTAGAAAGCAGTTTCCTTATAAGACATTGCATTTATTCCAATGACCCCATTTCTTCTCTGTTCATGCAATTTTAGAGAATACTCTTTTTGTGCCATCACACTGACCCCTAAAACTTTCTTGGTATTTCCTCAGTGGTATAAATACATATGTGCAAAAGTAGGTTTGAATTTTAGCACCAGTAAAGTTATTTAGAAACATAGCTAGTAAATGTGGTAAATAAATGATCAGACTCAGGCAACTAGGTGCAGTATTTTAAATAAATTATGATTATGAAGTGAGTTAAACTTGATTACTTGGAGTAAATTTAACAAAACATGCACATTTTCACAGCCACTATATCTATCTGTAATGAAAATTGCTAAACGATTACGTTTGACTTGTAGAAATAAATATCTGAGAATTTCTGTTTCTGAATACTCTGGAAAATACATGTGGGCACTGATATTGTACCAGAAACATGCACACACTACCTTTAATTCAGCATGATGCCTCTGATTTCATCCACATTGAATAATGCCTCATATTTCATCCATTCTGATGACTCTTTTAGCCCATATGTTTTTAAATCAACTTCTATGGGTATGTGGTCAAGAGAGTTAGAAGCCAGACTGGAAGAAGTCCCCAGGAATGGTAGTCTTAATATTTTGAATAACACTTTTCTGCTGTCATTTCCCCATTAGACATAAACCCAGTATTTTGAATGTCTGCTTTCCTGTTTTGTCCAGAGTTTTAAATTTCTGGGTCTGGCTGCCTCCAACAAGCTCAGCTACTTGGGCAGCTCACTCACAATTCCTCTTCTGGTCTTGAAGAGAGATTAGCAGTCGACAGTCATCAGCAAATCAGAATTTGATTAGTTAGATTTATAGGTTAAATACCATCACAGCTTGCCAAGTCTTTTGAGTTCCAAATGTGTTTATGAAAATAATCTCAGCATTTAAAAAGAAATGACCAATAAAAAAATCTCAAAGTCTTTCTTGAAGTCATGTTTGATTTTAAAGACTTTGCTCATGGAATAAGAAGATACCTTCCTCAAAAATTTTTTTTTGAAATCAGGATAATTTTTAATAAAATTAAATAAATGAATAACAAATGAAATATAAGAAATACAGCTAAAGCAATGTTAAGAGGGAAGTTTGTAGCATTGTTCTTTTTAAAATCTTAAATAATTCCCTACACTTCTAATTAAAGAAATTAGAAAAAGTGTAGCTGAAAGCTTGAAATTAAAAAAAAACATCTATTATAAAGATAGAACCAGATGCCAGTGCCAATGGACTTGGAAGCACAAACATGACAGAAAATCAAAGAAATCAAAATCTGCTTTTTTTAAGTTCCTGAAATTGATAAAACTTTAGCCAGATGTCTAAAGGAAAAGGAGACAACGCACAAATTACCTCTATTAGGAACAAAGGGGCACATCACCTAAAAATCCTAAAGAAATTAAAAAGAAAGTAAGGAAATACGACGCATCAGTTTATCACGATAAAGTTGGCAGCCGAGAGGGAGTAGCAAGAAAAGGCACGAGATTAGCAAGCTCGCTCACAAAGAGAAAGGTGACCTGAATTATTTCACAGTGAACACAAGAAGCAATTTGTAGTAAGGCACTTTGCAACAAAGAAAATTTTAGGAACTGTGGATTTCACTGGCAAGTTTTCCCCAACACTTAAGAAAGAAATAATACTATTCCATCCATATTCTTCCTGGAAATAAAGTATGTGAAACACATTTTGTATCAAATTATGAGATTAATATTACCCTAATATCAGAGCAGACCAGAATGATTTTTTTTCAAGTAAGAATATATTTTACCAGACACTTGACTCTCACATCCAAGAGTTCTTTCTAAGTTTTTCTTTTTTATTTTAATTAAAAATCATTTTATTGGGGGCTCATACATAATTTTTCCAATACATAAATAAACATACTCTGACAAGAACCCTCGCACGTCCGCTGCCGTTTGATTGACTTCATGACCATTCATCACCAAGAGTAGGTGCAATGCCAAATTTCTAGTCTGTGGGCACTGCTAAGAGTGTTGTACTTGCTTTTCCATAAATATGTCTAAAATTGTTGAGCTTGACATTCTGTTTGGAATGACATTACAGTGATATCATATTGAACCTAAAAGTCAGATTGGAATTAGTGCATAAAACACACATATGCACACAAAATTCTGAAATTTACTGTGTTTGTAATCAAGTCCATTGTCATCAACAAAAAGAAAATCAAAGAATTAAATGAAGGCCTCATACATTTAATTAAAAATGCCTTCAAGGGTTAAAAAATCCAAATTTTCACTTGCTCATGACTACTGAAAATATAACCTAAGATGTATAGAAATGATCTAGTTACCCCAAGCAAGATACACTTTAAAAATATATGTCCTAAAGGTCAAAAACAGTTTAGTAAGCATTTCATTTCTAGTTCTTTTTCTATCAATTATTAATACTGGCTTTGTTCTTATGTTTGTACCATGCCCCTCTGCACTTCTTGGCTATGATCAGAGCAGTGAGAGAGATCTGCCAAGCTAGTATGAGAGAGGTGGATCTCTAGGCTGCTTCTCATCAAGCAAGAAGTCCAGAAATTTTGTAAAATGTCCAGTGCAAATTTTATTTTGCAGACTCTAGAGGTTTGTATCTGGATACACAGCTGCATTTTCTGAGGGCTGGGCCAAACTGAGACATTCAGTTTATCCATTGCTAATAAACATGTCAGCAGTTTCTTTGCGCTCACATCTGTTGTGAAAAATGCTATCTTTCCTAAAGTGTATTTATTTTGTGTTTAATACCAGCTTTCATGGATTACAAAATAAAGTTATGCCCTCACTTAAAAAATTCGATGGCATATGCTGGAAAGTGGCTCCCATGAGTGATGAAATGAGTAAAAGATGAATATTCTATTTCAGGTTCTGAAAAGCAAACTCATGTAAAGAATAATGACAATTCTTAGAAAGGATATGCCAGTAGACACAGCCTATCTCTTACTCCAGTTCATCTCAAGATAGTTTCAGGACGTTTTATGTATTACAGAAGTTCAACAAAAAGGATATATTTTACCAATGTATTATTAGTTGTGTCATTATTAAAGCTGTCTTCAGTCCAATTGAGAACTTCCTTTCCTGAGGAAACAACACCCAGGCACTTGTTTCTCATTCCGTGTTCTCCAGTCCAGTTTGTTGAGATTGGGGCTGCTAGAGCAGTGGTTCTCAACCTTCCTAATGTCACAACCCCCAATCATAAAATTATTGTTGTTCCTACTTCGTCACTGTAAATTTTGCTACTGTTATGAATCGTAATGTAAATATCTGATATGCAGGATGCATTTTCATTGTTAGAAATTGAACATAATTAAAGCTAGTGATTAACCACAAAAGCAATATATAATTCTATATTGTGAAATATTTATTTCTAATTATAAATAGATGAAATTTTGTCTTGAAGCACAGCTTAGCCTTAATATAACAATAGTAAACTACCTTGCTACAATTTGCAACAGTATGGGTAAAAAGCCAATGTCAGTGCAGAGGCTGCGATAGCTTCTTTCTCACCAGATCAGAAATTCTCAGGGGCAATCTTTGCAAGTTCACCCCAAAGATCATCTCCCACAACAGGTCTACTTCTATATTTAAACTTCTGAACCACAAGAGGGAAAACCCTGTTTCACAAAGATATGTTGTTGGAGATGGAAGAAGAAGGCACAACACAGTCTCAGACAGAAGAGGCTGTGACTGCAAACATTTGATCCAGAATTTTGTAACTGGCCTTGTAGAGAAATCAGGTCTTGCTGCATCACTGTTAATAAGTTCAATGAACTCCCTTTGTGCTGCCTCAGGAACATCTTCAACTTTGACTATAAATGGACTTCTGACAAGTGCAAATGGGGTGTCAGGCAGATTTGGAAAAGATGAAATTTCATCTGCAAGCATATGCAAGTGTTCTTTCACAGAAATCTTTATTATAATCCTTTGTTTGGTTCAATGTCATGTTCCTCAAAGAAAGCACATAAGGTAGGCAATGTGCAAATTTTATTTTCATCCAATTTTTTTGTGCCAAAGCTCAAGTTTCATTTGGAATGATCAGATTTTTTCACACAAGTTGAGACATGTTTCATTTTGTCCTTGCAGTGACAAATTTGACTCATTCAAGATGTCAAAGATGTCCACCGAGTAAGCTGTTTTCTGCAATTCTGAAAAAGTGCTTCAAACTGCGATCTTGCTTTCTGATTTAAAAACATTTTGAGTTCATAATGAAGCTCAGAAACACATTTTAAAGTTTTTCTTTTGACAACCATCTCACGTCAGTGTGAAATAGCAGAGCATTATTCAGCACATCCAACTCACACAGTTGTGAAAACCGTTGACAATTTAAAGTGTTCACCTTTACAAAATTGACAGAACTTATGACGCTTTCACTACTTCTTGTAACTCTTGTGGCAGCATCTTCATTGCTAGTATTTGCTGATGATTCATACAGTAAGTTCTGATGACCTTTGGTGACTCATTCAGTACCAGACATTCAAATCCAGATCAACACCCTAGCAAAGCTGGAGCACACCACAAACCTTTTCCCAAGAGATCTTATGCTCTTCCAGAAATGAACAAACTGTGTCAAATGCAGTGCATGCAGTACTTGTTGTTTCAAGAGATTTGCTAAAAAGAACTCATCTTTAAAGTCGCCATCAGTAATATAACTCATGTAAATCCGTAACTGTGAACAGCTTGTAATGTCTGTAGATTCATCAAACTGGATGATACATATTGAAAGTGGAGCAGATTTAATTTCCTGGATTACCTGATCAAGGATACCAGTAGACATGCTATCTATTCTTGTGCGGACAGTGTCATTAGATAAGGACATTGCACTCAATTTCAAAACAAATTAGTCTCCAATCATAACTCGAACAGTGTCTTTGGCCACTGACAACAGCAATGATGTGAGCTTTTGTATCTCTGATGATTCTGAGTGCCACCAAATATGAAGCTTCAATGACTGCCCTGTTTTGTTTGTGGTACTTGCCACCAGTGTCATCTGTTTTTGTTTTTTTTTCAGTTCATCAACTTTGCTTCTAAAATAGTTGGTAGTCTTGTCAGCAGAACTCAGATGCTTGCTTTCAAAATGGTGTTTTATTTGTTTGCCTTCATAGATCGCTCTGATAGAACTTCACAACAAACAACACATTTCAGGTTCTCAATCCCTGCTGTAATTAATGAGGTAAAAACACACTATAAAAAGTCCTCACTGGGCTGAGCCCCGGTGGCGTAGTGGTGGAGTGCGGGACTGTGGCTCACAGGCTTGGTGGTTTAAATTCAGCTGCGGCTCTCCAGGAGCAAAGCTGGGTAGCTCCCACGACCCCCAGAGGGCAGTGATGCCCTCCCCAAAAAAAGTCCTCACTATATTTTCTTTTCATAACATTTTTCTCTACACAATCCATTGTATGGGATGATTTGTTAATAAAAATAATATATGATAATAGCTTTAATAATACAAAAGATGATAGTTCAGTCAATTCAGTCCATTAAAGTTTCCTATGATTTCCCATTTTTTTTTACATTCCTTCCTGTTGCTATCACAAAGGGGCAGTATTCACATCAACCACAAAAAGAATGACCAACATCCAGAGTAAGTTCCCATGGTGTGTGTGTGTGTGTGTATTTGTAGTAGATGATTTTACAGTACATGATTTTACATTTACCCAGTAGTTATAATTCATAAAGTGTCATTTTGCTTCCAATACTGCTTTCAACACCGTAACTGTTTTTAACAGAGCAGCTGCTTTCAACACAACGATGGCTCTCTACTTAGTAGCTGCTCTCTACACACGTGTGACTGGTCAACATAAGTAAATTATGACATCAACCCTGTCACATACACCTGTATGTGTACAGGGTGTACGTGATGGGGTTGGAGCTATGATGTCATCACACTGGGTATGTGGGCATATCTGCATGCGGGCGGTCCCACCTGCAGATGAATAGAGGAGCAGTGTCTTGGTTCCTAAGACCATTGGAAATATGTGTTTTCCGATGGTCTTAAATGACCCCTGTGAAAAGGTCATTCCACCCTCACCCAAAGGAGTCAAGACCCACAGGTTGAGAACCTCTGTGCTAGATGATCAAATGTAGTTTTATTTTTTACCAGGCTTGAGAAAGAGAATGGCAAACTATAAGAGAGACTTTAAATGGATGTCAGTATTTCTACTCCTTTCTGTTCTTTCATTTTATTTAAAGGTCCATTCAATCCTTAACCACTTTATTTCCTTGTCTTCCCTCTTTAGTGCCCTAATTTCTTTTATCAATTTTTAAATGGCTTAAAATACTTTATCAATTTTTGAATGGCTGATTTTATAATAATCAGCATTGTAAAAATGTAATTTTTCAGGAAAAATAGATAAATTTGACTCGATTTAGACTATGACCTTCTGATCATCAAAAGACATTATAGATAATGTAATAAGATAAGACACAAGATGGAAGAGAATATTTATAATACATTTTGGATTAAATAGAGTCTAGAATGTGATGAGGCTTTAAAAGTTTGTGGGAAAATGGCATTATCATTAGATTTCATTTTCCCATAAATTTTTGGAAGCCCCTTAATATGCAAGGAATGCTTGTAAACCAAGAAGAAAAAGAGACCTAACACAATAACCAAGTAGACAAGATACACAAATAAACATATAGCAGTGGAAGAAGCAGGAATAGTTTAGATGCTTATATATTTTTTCATTGTCCAGTGCGAAAATGCAAATTGTTACAAAAATAAGATAAAAATCAGGCATTTGCGCCAATTTAGAAAAATCAAAGTTGGGTTTATCCAACTTTGACATGCTATGACTATGTTAGGAACAATTTGAAATTATCTAGCAATATGAAATAAAGAGCCCTGGTGGTGTAGTGGCTATTATTTGGGCCATTAGCCATAAGGTCAGTGGTTCAAAACCACCAGCATCTTCTCTGGAGAAACACAGACCTTCCCATTCTAGTAAAGAGTTACAGCCCCCGAAAACTGCAGGGGTCATTGTAGACTGTCCAGATGCATTGCTAAAGTCTGAATTGACTTCATAGTAGTAAGAGAGTAGTAGCAATCCATGATTTAGCAGTTTTTCTGTTTTGTGTCCATTAAGGATTCTTTAAAAAAATAGGAAGATATGTAAAAACATGCTCATAAAAGCAAATTTTGGGGTTGAGCCCCGGTGGCGTAGTGGCTGTGCGTGGGACTGCGGCCCACTGGGATGGAGGTTCAATTCCAGCTCACAGGAGCAAAGGCTGGGCCTCCTACTCCCACCACCTGAGGGCAGTGATGCCTAAAAAAAAAAAGCAAATTTTGTACCAACAAATAATTACAAGTAACCCAAAAAAATTCTCTATGAGAAGTAGAAAGAATGAATGAAAAATAATATATAATCATAAAATTGAGCTTCCTATTGAAGTGATTAGTGATTAAACAATATGCTTCAATTTGGATTAATTTCACATAACTGGGAGCCTCAAAAAGCAGCACTATGTAGAGCTCAAGAAAAGCAAAACTAAAGAATATTTCATAATGGTATAAATGAATATTTCATAATGTGTGGTGGTTAGAGTTTATGTCAACCAGACGTGACTCGGTCATGGTAGGGGTGGAGCCCAACCAATCAATCAGGCTGCAGTCTGATGACACCTCTTGGTGGTTGTGTTCTTTTCTCTAAGACAGAGACCCTGAGAGGCAAATGCTCTTGTCTTCTTGCCTTCTGTGGGTTCTGGATCATGCATCTGGTTCATTGATCTCCTGTGTGTTGCCTGCTGATCTCAGTAGACTACCAACCTTGAATTTGCAGGATAATACAGAAACTTGCTGTTATCTTACACATTGAGTGTATTCAAGAGTGTAGGATCTGCAAGGAAAAAACTTCTGTGTTAGTCTGGGTGGACTAGAGGAATAATTCGTAGACACACATATGGATATAAGGGTATAGTTTATATACAAATAGGACATTAAGAAAGCATCCCAACCCAGTTCAGTTCAAAGTCATAAGTCCGATATTAACCCATATGCCTGATACCAGTCTATAAAGTCTCCTTCGGACTCATGAAATCACAGGCCCATGGGTGCAGAGTCCCGGCTCTCGCAGAGGTCTCCCCATGACTCTTTGCTTCCAGGACTCAAGGCCCATCAACAGCATCCAGAGGTGGTAGAGGTAACTCAGCCCTGGCAGGGTTGTCCACGTGGCTTTGCCAGTTTCAGAGGTCTTGTTCCATCATGGTAAGGCCATGTCACTTTTCCTCTGGCTCCTCCAACTCCTGAGATGCTGCCATCTTGTCTTATCCGTAGTTTGTTGTCTCTGGAACTAACTCCCAAGAACTGGGGAGAGAGCTTCTCATCTCCATGAGGGAAAAATCACAAGATTTCCCAGAAGTCTCAGGAGAAATCCATGAGGCCTCATTGGCTATTCAATGACTATCTCCAGATTAACAAGCTAGACTTCACCTCTACATCTCAATCATGAAATTAACATAGACACATGACCATCACAACTTCTATACAAAAGAAATAGCTAAAAGTTGAGGCACATGGGTCTTTATGGTATAGACATTTCAGAACCCAGAACTTGATTCGAGGTGAAGCACTTTTAAATACCTTTCCTGCATATAGCCTGCAATTTGTGGCAGGATTACACAAAGGGACAGATCATAATTCTTTGAAGGTTTGCAAAGAAGCATTAATACATCAGCCAAGATATTCACAGGTTGGGAACATGAAGTAACTGATGAGTTTGCAGACTGCTGCCTTCTTCAGCTTTAGTCAGGGTACAGAAGGCAAGCATCTGCTTTTCTCAAGTGGACAAACAGGCCCGTCTTTGCTCATCTGCTCCCACTGCTGAGCCATCAGCATTCTCCCACAGGTTGTGAACTGTGGGAGGTGGTGGTCCTCTTTTGTTTGCCAAGGAGTAAGCAACTTTTCCTCCACATGAATTGACTTGATTGACCCTACATTTATTTATATCATTCTACTTTCTGTGACAGCTTCCACAGTTATAAGAGTCAGAGAGGCCTTCAGCTTCAACTTATCTATGAAATTGGAATGCAATGAACTTACCTACTTCTGCAACTCTTCAAGTCATTTGTTCATATAGGAGGGTGTTCCAAAAAAACCCCTCAAAACTCCGCCCTTGCCCTCCAAAGCAATGTATTTAAATATTTTTATGAAACAACCTTATCATCTTCAAAGTATTCTCCATTTCATATAATGCATTTGTCATATCTGTGATTCCATTCTTGGAAATGTTTTTCGTATTCATTTGTTTGGTTGGCTGACAGCATCTCCTTTGGTTTTTCTTCACCTTTTCTACCCAATTGCTGTCCTTAAAAGTCCCTTTTAACTTACAGAAACAATAAGAAGTTGCATAGAACAAGGTCAAGTGTGTGGGGCAAAAGGTGCATGTTGTTTTTGCCAAAAACCAGTGCACTGAAATAGATGTGAAAGCAGATAAATTGTCATGGTGGAAAATCCAGTCTCCACACAGCAGGCCTTTTGTTGTTGTTGTTGCACACTGTCATGCAATCTATTCAGAACCTCTAAGTAGGAATTTTAATTAACAGTCTGACCTGGTGGAAAGTCCAAGTGCATTATGAGTCAACATTTTCATTCATTTGGGAAGTTGAGGGATGACCAGAATGAGGTTTGTCATCAATTGACCTTTTTTTTTTTTTTGAGTTTTTTTTCCATAGTGCGTGTCCTTGTATGCTGTCTTCAACATCACTCCAGTTTCTGTGGTAATTTTCCCAAGCAGGAAACAAAATTTCACAGCTGTACACTGTTGTCTTAAATGGGTCATCACAAAAAATGAGTGAAACTGCTTTCAAGAAAAATTCAGTGTGACCAGAGAGAACCTTCCTAGATGATGCCACTGGGTGTACTAACTCAGAGTCAGTGGCTGGATGCTCATATGTCAGTAAAAAAATACATGCTACAAAAACTCTTCCCATTGAAACTTTTTCAGTTTTTGAGGGAATATCCCCCTCATATATTTTTTTCTGTATGCATTCACATACAAGTGAAACTGATTTTGCTTTTCTAGAGAACTCAGCCTAATACAATGTATATGCGAAAAACTATAAAGGATAGCACTGATAAATAAAATGATATAATTAATATAAAGAAAAGAATGATAAGCATTTTGAAGGGAATGTCAAACAAATTAGAAGGAATCTTCAGCAATTTCAAACAACATTCTTAAAACAAAACTGCACATATATGTAATTTAAGAGTTTTTAGGGATAAAGTAACTGATATTGCATACATAATTTTAGCTGTATGCCACATTTTACCAATAAAGAAAAGAATAGTGGGGAAGATGACATTAAGCTCAGGGGGATTTAGCGAGGTGCTACTGTTGAGGGACAATGAAAAACAAAAACATGGCAATCAGCGACTAAGGGCAGGAAAGAGGTGACAATGAAAGTGTAAAGAGGATTGAGGCTTCATGGAGAGCAATTTTGATCTAAACAAACAAGGTGTTGGAGAAGGAGCTCCAGCAGAGATTTCTAAAGAGGTTAGCTAGATTTAGACTGGAGGGAAAGCATATGGGGCAAGGGGATCATAGAAGATCTTTGAAGAACATTATGAAAAAAAATTTGCTCTGTGTTCATATATAGAGAGGAACCTATATGGTTTTAGTTTATATCGTTTCAGCAACCACAGGAAAACACTGCTATCGTGCTCACCTTCTACATCTCTCCTGCTTAAATCTGTTGGTCTTTATGAGCATGCCACCTCTCAAGTTGTAGTCCTATGGCACTTGTTGTTGTTTTTTCTTAACTCTGGGGTCCTCTAATGGACGCCTCTGCAGAGAGATTCATCCAGATGTCAAATAGCAAACTTGAGTAAACCCTGGAAAAATCCGCAAAGAGATGAAATGAAAATAAGCAGATATGTGGTTCCATTATTTATTGTATTCTTATTTAGCATCAAGGGTGGAGCGTTGGTTGGGCAATGCGATGACAAATGCAGGATTTGTTCCCTGTCCTATAAGCCTTGCAATATAAGAAGAAAAAAATATTTTTAAGAATGAAGAAATGAGTTCGCAAAGGATTGAAGGTTCACAACATGGTTTCTCAGCCGGATTTCATGCATAGCTTAAAGTCATCCATCCTCTGGTAAAGTTAAGATGGAGTGTTGTTTTTTTTCATCATTTTCATTTTGCAGTTGGGAAAAGTAGCCCCAGAAGACATGTGACCACTAGTCTGGGTCTCTTTCAGTGAATATATTTTTTTTGGACCAGCAGCAGATACAACCAGTTGCTATAAAGTCAGCCCCAACTCAAAGTTGCGGACTCATGTGTATCAGAGAACTCTTTGCAGTGAGTCAATTCTCAGAAATGGATCTCTAAATCTTTCTTCTGAGGTTCCTTTGGGTAAGCTTAAAGCTTCAGTTTTCCAGTTCATAGATAACATGTTACCCAGTTGTACCGTCCAGAGTAGTGCTTCCTACTACTGGGCCACAGTGGGCCCTAAAGGGCACTGTAATGATCCACAGGCTGCAAAAGCAGATACCTGCACTTGATCCTGGATGATGGGCTGCAGCACCAAAGTTTATAATTATGATGGGGGGTGGGGGTAGGGGGGCAGTGGCTCAGCTTTCTTTCTCGTTTTTTATGAAACAAGACCCATAGGTCAAAGAAGTTGTGGAGCTTATGATCTAGAGTCTCTAGTTTTACTGTTAATCCTAAAAGAGAGGAATTCACACTCACACATCCAACCACAACCCTTAAAAACCATTTTTTGGTATTCCACACCTTCAAACTCCATTTTTATATTTTAAAAGTAGCAAAATGGTCATGATAATCAAGCAGCTCAGGATGAATAATACAATACCTATTCTGTGTGAAGCAAGTCGAGTTCAAATCCAGGAGAAGGGCAAACCAATGGGGACTTGGAGACACTTTCCTGTGGGAAAGCTGTATCCGAATTCTGTTATACTTCGAGAATACACCACAAATATTTCTATTCACAAGGGATCAAGTTTTATGTGTATGCTGACCTGGGGTGTATGAAACATGTTCTCAAGATGGTCTTTTATTGGAATGGAGCAAATGCACCAAAGAGTGTTGTGTGAGTGTGCTCCTCCAGAGGAAGTGAACAAAGTCTTCTTAAGGTTTTGTTTTGATTTGTTTTTTTTATTCCTAACACTAACCTTCTTAAGGTTTTAAAGAAGGGAAGAATAGCATTTAGAGAAGCAAAGAAGAAACAAAATGAAAAATTACTAAATCAAATTGCAATCAGAATACCTATGTTCGATTATTGTTTCCATCTAGCTATGAAACAGAATTTGACCTTGACTCAGACCTTGGGTAAATGACAGCATTTCTTAGAGCTCCAATTTTCTTACTTAAAAACAGAGAGTTGGGCCTTTGCTTTCGACATTAAGAAAGCACTAGCAGGCCTAAATATTCTACAACCTTAAAACGTATACATTCATTTGCTATTCCAACCTCTGTCTAGACGCTGAAAGGAGCCCTGCTGATGCAGTGATTAACCACTTGTCTGTTAACTTAAAAGAGGCCATTCAAACCCACCGAAGCTCTGTGGGAGAAAGATTTGGCAGTCTGCTTCCTTAAAGCTCACAGACTAGAAACCAGGGTGGGGTAGTTCTTCTCAGAGTCAGAATTGATTCAAAGAGGCAGCATCTTAATTAATGGGTTTAAAAGGAGGAAAAAGCTACAGTTTTCATTTCCCCCAATTTTCCACCTCTCATTCTGTTTTAGAGAAATCTCCTTCCTATAGGATACCTTGTGTGTTGGCAGCTCATAGGACATCATCTGACTTTGAAGTCCTATCCACTTTTACACCATCAGCGATCATTAAACACTTGACTTCTAAAATATAGCTGTGGGTCTGGCACAACCCTGATAAAATCTGGAATGGCCCTTCATCTGGAATGTGCCTTTTAGAGTTATGAACCAGAGAGGTTTCTTAGGATTCAATAAAGAAGACTTGAAGGTGAGAGTGACTGTAGCATTTGAAAATATATCTTTCACCACATATATTTTTGTTTTTATGGTTCTCAAAATGGAAAGAATTTTTATCTTAAAAGCAAATATTTCTCCTGCTCTTAAAATCCTAGCATTTAAAAACCAATATATACTGGCAAATAACGTGGGAAATAGGCATGTAGAACATTTAATAATGATTGAATACATAAAGCATTTTTCTTTTGTTATGTGACAGTTGGATGGGTTTCAACTTCCTGCTCAGTGCTCAAGCTCAAAGCTTCCAAAATTAGGATTTTTTTTTCTTTTCCTTCTTCCTGCCTCCTCCATCGTCTTCTTGCCTCTCTTCTCCTCTTTGGGGAAACACAAATGGTTTTGATTAGTTTATAGCTGCAAACTTTATATCTCCCACTTCAATTGTTTCACATCATAAATGGAGTAGTGAACTTCAGACTCCATTGAGACCCAGTTTGGTCTGGATCGTTGGGAGGTCTTTCGTGCTGTTGTGACTATCTGGCAGGGGTAGGGTGGAGGGTGGAGGGTTTCTGTAAGAAAAAGGAGGACGGGGCCAATGCTTGACTCTAAGAGTTCCGTTTAAAGTGTGACAAGACCTCAATTTTAGACAAGGGAAAATGAAACTCAGAGTCCAGGACAAACCCTAGGTTACTAGGTTCAAGTAACCAATTCCACTGGAGCATTAATATCAATAGACATTGAAAGGCTAAGTATGATAAGCATTTCCAACAATGGGCGATAGGCACACTTATTTGTGGGATGAAGACAGGACTTTTCCACAGTTACATACTTCAAAATATTAAGCAAACTATTTATCAGCATTTGGGGTGGAAGTTAAGTTAGCTATTCTCCTTGAAGTTTCAAGTTATCTGAGGCCTTTCTGTGTCTCACAACATAGCTAACTCCCCTGCTGTTAGAATGAGTCCCTTGAAGCCTGTGGGTGGGATTCAAGAGCCTTTTTCAATGGCTCCTAACCAAACAGACTTGCTTATCTACCCCCAGGAGTCTGGGATCTGGTCTTGTCACATGGGACCCTGATACTTCCCTTTCCTATAATGTGTGCATATGGCACAACCCCTTCCTGTGACTCATGTCCTTGCCTGTAATTGGGGGTGTGGCTTGGCTCCAGAGGGTGTATAAGGATTGGATATAGGATAGAGGCTCTCACTCCTGCCTCTTTCCTGCCACTGAGCACCAGACGCTCTCGGCTCCTTTCCTCATCATGTAATCTCTTCCCTATTCTCTCTCCACATGGACCACCAAGTGGGGCAGAGGTGAACATGATACCCTGATGTGATAATATGTCTGACTCTTATTGTTTCTCTCTCTCTCTCATGCTCTCTATATCCTTATTATAATAAATAATAATTGTCACTGTACAACTGCCTATTGAACCTGTGATGTGTGCTTCAGAAGCTGGCCTCTTCTGATAACTATTGATTACAAGTCTTTCTTATGTGTAGTGTTACATTTGCTTTTATTTTGGGGAGGAGGGCATCACTGCCCTCTGGTGGGAGTGGGAGGCCCAGCCTTACTCCTGGAGAGCTGCTGCTGGATTTGAATTGCCAAGCCAGTGGGCCGCAGTCCCGCACTCAACCACTACGTCACTGGGGCTCAACCGTTACATTTGCTTTTACAAATAAAATTATGTTGCTAGATTGTTGTCATGTGACATCAAGTAACACCAGTAATTCCATGTGACAATAGTGTCTCCTGGACTATAATATTTACAAATGCTGATCACCAGGACCTTCTCCCCCAGAGCCACTGACAGTATTCAAAGAGATCGCCATTTGATTAGCACTTGAGCACTTAACGTTTTAATCTTTTGGGGCTTTTCTTCTGTCATAGGGGTCAGATAAATAGACTGGCAACAGGACCAGGAAGCACTTTTTATTGAGCCATTCATCCATCTATTTAAGGAGACTCCATTATGCATGAAGTACTATTATAGAGTCTCATGATTCCTCAATGAACAAAACAGCCAACAATCTCTTTGGGGGAAAAAGAAAGAAAAAACCATAAAAAATCAGCATGACTAAGTGTGTCATAGACTCTTTTAGGAAGTGATAAGGGCTGTGTAACAATGGAGCAAGGAAGAAGTACAATACCACCTATAAAAGCTGTGAGTTATGTAAGCTATAAACCTATCAGAGATGGGAAACTCAAAATTTCTCACTCGCAGAGAGTGATTAAAAAAAAAAGTGGTAGACTGTACCCTGTCAAAAGCAAAAAAACTGGTCACCCAAAAGAACAAAGCAATCCCATTGACTTCTGCTCTCACAAGTTTCGTAGTATCCAAAATACTGGATGAGAGTGTATTAGTCTGGGTAGACTAGAGGACCAAATTCTAGGACACACATATTGATACAAGGAAAGGGTTTATATACAAAAGGAATGGGACATGGAGAAAGCATCCTAGCCCAGTCCAATCCAAAGTCATAAATCTGATATTAACCCATATGCCCGAAATCAGTCTATAAAGTCTTCTTCCAACTCACGAAGTCACAAGTCAGTGGGTGTAGAATCCCGGTGCTGTCAGGGCACCTCACCTCCAGGGCTCAGGGTCCATCAACAGCAAAAGCAACTCATCGCTGGCAGAGGTCTCCATGTGGCCACCCCAGTTTCAGAGGTCTGGCTCCATCAAGGCAAAACTGTGTGGTCTCTCCGCTGGCTCCTCCAGCTTCTCAAACACTGCCATCTTGTCTTGTCCATGATTAATTGTCTCTGAGACTAATTCCCAACCACTGGGGAAGATAGCTTCTCATCTTCACGAGGGAAATATCGCGAGATTTCCCAGAAGTCTTGTTGGACTCTGTCATCTGGCTAACTGTTGGCCACGTGCTCTGCTGTTTGCTGCCTGTGACCAGATAGCCTGGCTTGCTCTACAGAGGCCTATTCAATGGCCCTCAAGACTTGAGGCACTGCCAGTCTTCTAGTTGCCTCAGGGAAGTGAGTTGCACCGAGCAACTATGCTTTATAGATAGGTAACTGTTTCTTTCTTATCTTATATATCTTTCTCTATATATAAATATATAAAAAATTACTAGTGTCCTTATTTTTATTTCTCTAAGAGAACCCTGCCTGACACAGAGATAAGGACCTTGTCATGGTAAAAAGTATGGTCAGCAGAGGCCATATCAAAAAGACTTTATGTGAGTACACTACTTTGAATATCTGGGAGGAAGGCTAATGATGTATCCTTTAAGATTGTCCTGGGTAATGGCTGCATTCTGCCAAATTTGTTGGTAAAATTTTTACACTGCCTGGTGATGTGACTTCAAGTGACTTCACATCCAATTTCTGAGCACATTTAAGCCAATAAATGCAGTAACTTTTATTTGCCTCCTTGGAGTGTCCATGCAAGGCAGGAGACAGAAGGTAGCAATTAGAACAGGATGATTTCAGATAGTGCTAAGTATTAAGGAAACATACATGAATTAATGTGGTAATGAGTGTGTGAAGGGATAAATTTTAGCCATTGTGCTTCAGAGCAGATTCTCTGACTTGGATCTAAAACCTGAAAAATAAGATTATAGTGGCAGTAAAGGGTTTCTCAGCATAAGCAAAACCATGCGCAGAATCTCCAAGAAGATTAAATTCACTAATTTTAGCAAGAGTGTGAAATTGAGTTTGGTTCAAGCAAGAAGGAAACTGACAGGAGAGGGTATCAGAAAAAAAAAAGGCAGGGACTGATCCACAGGTGTTTGACTTTAGTGGAAGTGCAAAGGGAAGATATTGGAAGGCCTTAAGCATGACCTAATGAATGAACTCTTTTGAAAAGATCACACTGATGACGTCACCTGGTCTTGGCAGTACAGGAAAGCTTGGTGGTTTCCCCAAAGAGCAACCGTGTAGAACTTTATGTGGCCATTTGAGGACAAGTATCATCTGTCTAGTGGTTATTTCCATTTCCGAGAATTTGCAGCTACTGTCTTTGGTGACATTTTTTGGATAGAAGTTGTAAGGAAACACGACATGCAAATGGTTGCTTTAATGCTTAAATCTATTATGTGATATAAAATTTAATCCTTTTGTGGTTCAAATTAACCATTTCCATTCACAAACGCTTATTCTTTTGCATGTGAGACAACATGGGAAGTGTGTGAGTGAGTATATGTGTAAGTGTAAGGCAATGTGGGAGGATAAAGATAAACAAGGCTTTGACTCAATGAGTTCATAGTCTGATGGCAAAGAGAAGTAGGTAATGAAATTGTTGTTCCAAGGTTGGAGATCATCAGGCCACTCAGTGGCCTAGCGGTGCACAAATAAGCTTGACCCACACACAGAAGAAACAAAATGAAATTAGCTTCACTATTGGGCAACATTCTCTCCTAGCCAGCAGGATCCACCTCATGTGCTGTAGCCAAGAGATTCTGTTCCTTCCCCACCAGGAACAGATAGAGATGTGTGGTTGATCAGATTCCATATTGCAACTGTTAGAGTCCAAGAGAAGACCAAGTTATTGTGTTCCCAGAACAAGGAGAAGCCTTCCTTGATAAGAAGAGAATGGGAAATAGAGATAGACCCAAGGCAGCATCCTTATCAGAGATGTTCTGGGTATAAGGCCAGAGGTCAGACTATCCCCAAGCAAAGACAATATGAATATTTAATAATAAACAATAAGTAAAGGTGAGGATAGTGCTCTGTTTGTTGCTGTTTAGTGTTGTTGAATTGATTCTGTCTGATAACATCCTTGTGTTGGAGAGTAGAGTGCCCTTAGAGTTGCATTGACTATCATATTCACAGAAGCAGATCATCAGGACTTTCTTCTGTGGCACTGTTGAATGGGTTTAAACCATCAACTTTTCAGTTAGCAGCCCAGTGCCAGTAAAACTGTTTAAATCAGGTTCTTCCATACCAATCTTATGGCTCTCAAGGTAGTCTGACTCAGAGTAATATTATAGGACAGAGCAGAACTGCCCCTTTTAGGTTGTAAGACTGTGAGGGCATGGATAAAATATTCTGTGTGTGTGTGTGTGTGTTTCCCTTGGAAGAGGTGACGCCAGAGTCAAATTTAAAACAAGTAATAATTTGCAAATTCAGAAAGGCATGATGTGTGTTCTAAGAAGATGAGAGAGTGGAGAAGACCCAATGTGCAGGTACCTGGTAACTGTAATGGTAAGCTCATACCTCTAGCGAGAAGCAGTGTGATGTGCTTGCTGGGGGTGAAGAGAGGCAGTTGGGGTTGGATGCCCTTATGTTTCCTAGAAGAAGCCCTTCATCTACTCTGTAGGCCATGTATGGGGCTCCACTGGAGACTGGTAGGTAAGAAATGAAATGTGTACTCCCAGCACATATATTTATCAGAAGTGTTTTTCAGAATTCTTTAGCTGCAAGCGACTGAAATAGATGAAAGGACTTCAATGGAAAGACTTATGAAAGCTGATAAACATGCTCTTATGGAGTTCTTTAAAAAGAAAGGTGTGATTTATAATTAATAAGCTTGGATGTGGACATATGGATGTGGACATAGTATTACAGAAGCTATAAAGTTCAGAGTTGCTATCAAGTTGAGTCTAATTCATGATCAAACCTAGGATAACAAAATAACATGCTACCAAGCCCTGTGCCTTCTTCATGCTCACACATGTGCTGAGTCCATCGTGGCAGCCACTATGCAGTCTGAGTGGCTTCCAAACCAAGAACTCACAACAAAAATAAAAATTCGCTCTCACTCTCAGTTCTCTCTGTTCCAAGGACTCACTCCTAGTCTTTTAGCTGTTTTTCTTCCTGAAATCTACCTCTATAGTTTTAGATTTAGAAAATGCTTACATGGCTAACCAGAACTAAATGAATAAAAATATTGTTTGCAGTGTGGAGAATGAGTTGAAGGTGGTGGTAGAAAAGGAAGCAGGCAGATCCATTGGAAGTCTATTATGTTGGCAAAGCAATGATTGTGTATTGTTTCTATCATTTGTCAATAACTTCTATTACTTAACCTGAATATCAATAAAAATGGCTAGGGTGGGGCAAATGTCTACTCATTATAAGTCAGACAAATCAGGGCCATGTCCAAAAATTGTTGTCATATGGGCAAAAAAAGGGGGGACTTATACCAAGGGCTCAAGTAAAAAATATTTGGAAATGAATATGGCAATGTGTACAAATATACTTGATACAAATGATGTAAGAGCTGTAAGAGCCTCTAATTAAAAAAAAAAGAAATTCCTTTACAGGAAAAGATGTTTGGAATGTATGGGTTTGCTTATGCTTCTATATTGTTTACTGTCAGAAATGCAGACTCAATAAACACCGTCATTTACTGGTTACATAAACTTTATAAGAAAAAAGAAAACAAACTTTAAGCCATATATTTAAACACTTATGAACATATTCATATCTGTACATATGACATATGGATATACATACATATAACTGTGTATATATATGTATATTTATAAATAAAGCCAAATCAAACCCATTCTCTCTAATTGTCTCTGACTCATAAAAGCTCTATAGAATAGAGCACAATTTCTCCATAGCATTTCCAAGGCTGTAAACTTTACTAAAGCAGACTCCCTTATTATTCCCCTAGCCAAGCAGCTCCTGGAGTTAAACCAAGACATTTTGGCTAGCAGTCCACCGCTTTAATCACTGCACCACCAAGCATCCTGAAACGACAACCCATGGGCCACATGTGGCCTGTCAAGGACATTTATCTGGCCCGCTGGGTATTTTTGCCACTGCTGCCTGTTCTGCTTAGCAGCCAACTCATCCTGGGCTCACAGTGAATTTGTTCATAGTTGTTTTTTTGTTGTTTTAACGATATATAGTCCGGTCCTCCAACTCTCTGAGGGACAGTGAGCTGGCCCCCTGTTTCAAAAGGTTGAGGACCCTTGCTCTAGATCTTTATCTTGAGTACATTCCTGAATTTTGGATCCACAAACAATTTTAGTCATTTAAATCTTAGACATCAACCCTGATTTTGAAGACCACTAAAATGAAACACAAGAGTGTGCTAGTCACAGAGAAAAGAAGCCCTGGTGGCTAGTCACTGTGCTGCAAGGGCAGCAGTTTGAAGTCACCAGATGCTCTGCAGAAGAAAGAGGAGGTTTTCTACTCTTCTAAAGAGTTCCAGGCTCGGGAACTCACAAGGGCAGTGCTCTCTTGTCCTGCAGCGTCACTGTGAGTCAGCATTAATGCAAGGGTGGTGAGATTTTGAGTCACTAAGAATAGAAAAGCAGAAATGTTATCCTATATTAGTTATTTCCTCCACCCATTCTCCTCCTTTTGGGGAACTGACAGCACGGAGTCTATATAGTGACATGATGCCTAGAATTTGCCTCACTCCAGCAGGGTGGCAGGAAGTGGAGATACAGATGAAACAACAGTGGCCTTTAATGTGTGGTTATTACAGCTGTGTGTCTATGTGTATGGTGGAGGCAGAGTAGGAATTAGAAAGCAGGGCCAGTTCATTGTGCTAGCCTCTGATGTATGCTTCGATAAAAGTGGGTAATTGTGGAAGTGGTGAGGCGTATTGAGATTCTGGATATATTTTGAATATGGTGACAAAAACGTCCTCTGATTTTTGGGATATGGGTTTTTGATTTGAGCAGCTGGGAGAATCGACTCTACATGTACTGAGGAAAGGAAGACTATGAATAAAGCAGGCTTCATAGGTGCAGGAGGGTATTAAGAGTTCACTTTGATCATTATAAGTTTGAGGTTCCTTCTAGATGGCCAAGGGAGGCTACACACAGGCAATTGAGAATATTGATCTGAAGTTCCTGAAATAGATCTAGGATGGCAAAAAAATACAAACAAAAGAAAGCAGAATCACTGCCATCGAGGTGCCGAGAATGGGGGAGGTTTTCAGGATTCTCATGAGGAGGTCAGGCCCACCAGATGACACCTTCAGTCTGTGACCTAATTGACAGGCTAGACCCAAGCCCTATACTTCAAGTTGATATGAAATTATGTAACTACTCCAGACCATCCCTGGACAACTGGGCATTCTACACAACGCTTTAGCTATACATAAATTTTGATAAAAAGACAATAATAAAATCTTACCTGTCCCTAACAGGATAAAACTAAAATGCATAGAACTCAAAATGTGTTAGGCTCATTTAAACATAATACTGTATAAGTTAATGAAACAAAAAATACTCTATACTTAACAATTGCAGTTATAATACCTGCACCATAATCCTATCAAAATACTGTGATCCCCTAAGCATGAAAGTTTGTAAGCCAACCACTTCATGACTGTATGCTCCCCATTTGGGGTATTCCATTTCCAAACTGCCCACTTACACTAATCTAGTGCTCTGAGGAAACAAGTATGTTCTCTGATATGAAGAATCTTCATACCAGTGGAACCTTGTGAGTCTGCATCCATAAGCAGAGTAAAATCAGAACAGGTCATCCATGAAGTCAGCAGCAACATGCACTCATTAATAAGCCCACAAATAGGTACCACCAGGATGTGACCTTATTGATAGGCTAAACTCTACCTCTACATTTAAAGTTGATATGAAATTATGTAACTACCACATCAATTAATATTTGAACATGGAATGTACAAAGCATGAATCTAGGAAAATTGAAGCCATTAAAATAAAATGGATTTTATAACAATCAATATTCTAAGTGCTAGTAAGTTAAAATGGACTGGCATTGGCCTTTTTAAAAAACTTCAAAATATTTTCTTGAGGGCTCTTATAATTCTTATAACAATCTACACATCAATTGTATCAAGCATATTTGTACAAATGTTGCCATCATTAGTTTCTAAACATTTACTTTCTTTTGATCCCTTGGTGTCAGCTCCTCTTTTCTTTAACCTTCTTCCCACCCTCATGACCCCTTGATAAATTATAAATTATTATTTTCATATCTTACATTGATCATTCTCTCTCTTCCCCCATGGTTTCTGTTGTTTGTCCCATTGGAAAGTGTGTGTGTATGTGTGTGTGTGTGTGTGTGTGTGTGTGTAGTTATATGTTGATCATTGCAATTGGTTCATCCTTCCGCCCCTTCCCACCTTCTCCCTACCCTTCTGTTATTGCTCTTCCCATTTCTGGTTCCCGAATCCCATGTGTTGTGAGCTCTTACCTCTTATGCGTACCTGTGTCCATGCTCCACCATAACCCGCAGTGGAAGGCAGCACTGGGATCATGGTAGTGGGGGGCGGGGGCAAAGAAGCCTCAAGAAGCCAGAGGTATGTTTTTTCAGTGTTGTACTGCACCCTGGTGATCCCTTCCCTGTGACTCCATTGTGATGGGATGTACCATTGTTACAAATGGACTTTAGGGTTCTGCTCCAACGCCCCTTGTTCTGAACAACATGGTTTTTTGTTTACTTGATTGTTTTGAGTCTTCTCTTGCCCACTACCTGATCCATCAACACCTCAGGATCACACAGATTGGTCTGCTTCTATTGGCTTCTGTTTTTTCTCAAAGACTCAGAAAACTTATTAAGTTTCTTTCTTATTTTGTAAAATAAATCCCATTGGGGGCTCTTGTCTTTCTTCTTTTAAAAAAATTCATCATATTGGGGGCTTGTACAACTCTTATCACACTCCATGCATATATCCATTGTGTCAAGTACATTTGTACATTTGTTGCCATCATTCTCAAGATATTTTACTTCTACTTGAGCCCTTGGTATTGGCTCCTCATTTTATCCCCCTGCTGTGCTTACTCCATGTGTGCTTGTTTCTCTACTAGATGGCCACTTGTTTAATTTCAAATTTTTAAGATCCCAGGTGCTATATCTGCTTTCTTCACCACATTTACTTATGCACACATTTTGTCTTCAGCGATTGTACTGGGAAGGTGAGCATCACAGAATGCCAGTTTGTTAGAACAAAGTGTTCTTGCACTAAGGGAGTGTATGAGCAGAGGTCTGAAGTCTATCCACTACCTCAGTGTACATATAAGTATACATATCTTGGCCAATACCTCTGTTTTTATGAATTAATGTAGTTACATATGTACTCACCTATGCTTATACCTCTATCATCTTATAGCTTTGCTTCCTAGATAATTCCTCTGTTTTCCTCCTGCCCCTACTTCCACTTCTTGGTAATTCCTCTCACTTAGATTGCTGTTGTTTGAAAACCCTCAGGATCTCTACATCCTCCTTGTTGTTAATTTTAATTCTCTAGTTGTTCTCCTTTCTATGGCATTGCTTGCTTACTGCTCCCTGCCCCCATCTCTTTATCCCCCAAAGTTCCTCCAGGACCATCAGTCCTACTGCTTTCTCCTCAAGCGTGCTTCCCATGCCTATCTTATATAAGTTGGCAAACCAACAATAACAGACCAAAGTAAAAGAAAACAAAAGATTGGGAAACAAAAACGAGAGAGAGAAAGAGAGAGACAGAGACAGAGACAGAGACAGAAAGCACACATAATTCCATGCCTGTTCACTGACCTTTATAACTATCTCTCCACTGACCTGAGGCAATTCTGGGAGATGCCCCTCTTAACCTGAAGTCTATGCAGGAGTTCTTTAGGAGTTTTGTGGCCTGGCTTTTCTCCTGTTGCTGATCTGTTGTGTTCCCTTCTTGGTTCGCCCTATTGCAGGGGGTTCAGAACAGACTAACACACAGCCATGTGTCCCAGTACCCCCCTCTGTCTTGGTGTGCTCTACTAAGGGGAAAACACGTCTTGATTCTCTGTGCCTTAGCCGCTCCATACAGAGATGTTGTCCACGGGGCTCAGTGTGCTGATAGTGGGTCTAGATTTTCCCCTTCTCTTTTTCCCTCTTGGTTTGCTCCCATGTGGTCATGGTATGCTGGCATTGACCAATCTGAATCAGAAAATCACATGATTCTCTATGCTGGAGATGATACAATCAAGAGGACTGACATTTTCTTCATACTCAAAAAGTACATTTCAGGAGCTATCTTGAAGTAGCATAGCATACTGTCTGCAGTAGCATATGAGGATCTCCAACTAATACAGCTGTAATTGAAACTTATGCATCAACCACTTAAGGTAGTCATGAAGAAATTGAAGAATTCTACCCACATCTCCAGTCTTAAATTAATCAGATGTGCAATTGATATTTACAGGCCAATAGAATGTGAAAGTTGGGAATGCAGAAAGAACAGCAGTTGGAAAATATGGTCTTTATAACGGAAACATAGCAAGACATCGAGTGACAGAATTTTGCAAAACCAACAAATTCTTCATTGAAAATACATTTTTTTTTGTAACACAAAAATTGACTATCTACTTGGACTCCTCCAGTTAGAATACACAAAAATAAAATTGACAACATCTGTGAGAAGAGACAACAAAGAAGTTCAGTTTAAGCAGGAAAAGCCAGGTTAGGGGCCCACTGTGAAATATGCTATCAATTGTTCAGACGTAAGTTCAAGTTGAAGTTGAAGAAAACTAAAATAAGTCCTTGAGAGTCAAAACATGATACTGAGTATATCCCATCCAAATTTAGAGAACATCTCAAAAACAGACTGAAGGCATTAAAGACAAAATGACATAACTCGAGGAGCCATGGGAGGCCATCAAAAACATCACACATGAAGAAAGCAAAAATTCATTAAAAAGACAGGAAAGTAATAAAAGATCAAAATGGATGTCAGAAGAGACTCTGAAACTTGCTCTTAATCATAGAGTAGCTAAGGAAAAGGGAAGAAATGAAACAGTAAAATAATTCAACAGAAAATTTTGAAGGGAAGATCAAGAAGACACAATAAAATATTATTACACTATGTGAGACCAAGAGTGATAAAACCAAAAAGAAATAATATGTTTAGCATTTCAAACCAAAGGAACTTAAGAAAAAAGATTCAAGACTCAAGTTTCAATATCGAAAAATTCTATGGGGGAAATAACTGAAGGATAAAAGAAGCATCCAAAGAAGATGAAAAGAAGTCACAGCCACTGTGCCAAAAAGAACTAGTTGGCATTCAATTATTTTAAGAAGCATCACATGAGCAAGAACCAAGAGTACTGAATGGCGAAGTCCAGGCAGCACTGAAAACCCAAACCAAAGCTCTAGGGACTGGAAGACTCCCAACTGAAATGCTTGTACAAGTTCATGGAGCACACACTTACATATGCAAAGAAATGTTGAATACAGTTACTTGGCCAACTGACTTGAAGAGATTCATATTTGCACGCATCCCCCAAAAAGATGACCCAATAGAATGCTCAAATTACAAAAGACAACTATATCAAGCGCAAGTTCAATGTTGCTGATGATCATTTAACAACAGTTGCAGCAGTACATCGACAGGGAGCTGCCAGAAGTTTAAGTTGGATTCAGAAGATGGCATAAAAGAGGGGTATAATTGTTGATGCCAAGTGTATCTTGGCTGAAAATAGAGAATACCAGAAAGAAGCTTACTTGCGTTTCATTGCTTATGCTGATAAAATATAATATGCATTCTCATTCTTTAAAATGTAAATGATAATTGACTTTTTAAACAAAACAATAATGTGGTGTGGCTATTATATTATATGTAGAAATAAAATCTGTGCCAACAATAGTGAAAATACCGGGAGTATGGTCATGGAGGTATACTACTTTAAGCTTCTGATACCATATGTGGAATGGAATAATAGTACTTAAAACTAAATGGAGATAGTTAAAAATGTGTACCTATTAGCAACATCAAAATCACAACCAAAGAGGGCTATAGTTTAAAAGCCGATAAAGGAGATAGAAGAAAATAATCTTAAAAACTTTCTATCCAAAAGAAGATGAAAATAGGGAAAAGGGTAAACAAAGAATGGCTAGTACAAGCAAAAAGCAAGTAGCAAGATGTGCCTAACCCTATCCGTGATAACCAGTACCCAATTGCCATGGAGTCAATCCCAAAGCTTGTCAACGATGTGAATGCTAGAGTGCACCTGTGCTCCATGACGTTTGCAATGGCTTATTTTCTGTGAGTTGGTCACCAAACCTTTCTCCCAAGTTCTTCTTGCTAAACTCACACTTCAATCCTTTTGGTTAGCAGGCAAGTTTGTTAACCATTTTCACTACCTGTGGTCTCTAAATCAATAATAACTGTAATAAATATAACTGGCCTAACCTTTCTGATTAAAAAGCAGAGATTGTCAGATTGGATTTTAAAAAATCATCACACACTGTTCATAGGAGAAAAAAACTATGACCAAGGTACCTGATGGTAAATATGTACTATTTAGCATTAATTAGAAGACAAATAGAGTGGATACTTTGTATAATCCTAACAAAGGATGTTAACTGGGGAAAGACCATTGTATAATTATAAATGGATTGATTATGAGAACAAAATTTTCTAAAATGTTAAAATGAATAATAACAGAACTCCAAGATATAAAGGAGCACAACCTGATAGATTGAGAAATAGTCCAACCCACCATGATTTGAAGGTTTTTAATATCATTATCTCTACAGGTGCTAGAGCAAGCAGAGGGTAGATCAGTAGAGATATGGAAGAGTAAATAACACTATCAAATAAATTAACTTCATTAACAATAATAGAACACTTCACCTCAGCAACAGAATGCATTTTTCTCAAGTACATACTAACATTTAAGAAAATAATCAGATACTGAGTCATAAAACAAGGTCGTTTTTTTGGGGGGGAGGTATCACTGCCCTAGTGGGAGTAGGAAGCCCAGCTTTGCTCCTGGAGAGCTGCTGCTGGATTTGAACCCCTAACTTTGTGGGCCGCAGTCCCACACACAATCACTAGGCCACCCTGGCTCAGTCCAACAAAACAAGTTTTAAGAAATTTAAATTTCACACTAATTAAGTGCCAAATTAAGTTGATAAATTTAATGATTTTATTGAAATGAACAAATCCCTGAATCACATAGCTATTAAACTTCATTCAAAAATAGATAGCTAAATTTCCACA
>PVJH01005992.1:0-106176 GCA_004026705.1 Nesogale talazaci | reverse complement strand
CTTCTCTTAGTAAGTTGCCAGGGTTATTTTTCCTCTGTCCTGCTAAGAAAGTATCCAGTAAACTATCCTAAAATAGATACCTATTTATAGTCCTCACGAAACATTTGAAGGAAAGCATCTACTTTGCTCTTTTCTCCATTGTACTCTGTGACTCCTTTTGGCCCACAATTGAATGTTTCAGATAGATATATTTTACAGTTCCATCTATCATGAAGTAAAAATTTAAAGCCAGAGGACACCTCAGAGATCATTTAGTCCAATCGTTCACTTTTATAGGTGAGATGAAATGAATACCTGTGGTCATAAACATAGCTCATAGTGTGTCCAAGATTTCTCATTCCATCTTGCAACCCTTACTTCAGTGCCCTTTCTGCCCTGCCACGGTATGCTGCGGCCTTAAAGACCTCCCCAGTGATTCTTCCTTAGAGCCCCCTTCGTTTCTCTTCCTGCATGATTTGACTGAAGTCAGTTACTTCATCCAAAGGGATCATTTTCTTCCCTTGAACATACTCGTGTCTTTAGCTCTAACAATAAGCATTCTAGTTGGAGCCCACTGCCCTCCACCACCCCCCACCCCCATCCCATCTGCCCCTCAGGGATAAAAATGCTCCAAAAAGAAAAGGAAGAACAGAAGAAAGAATTATATTTGAAGCTAGGTTTTCTGAAGCTTCCTGTTATTAGGAGAGCTTCAGGTTATTAGAATGCAAACAAAAATATATACTCTTGCAAATTCTAGAGGTTAATGCCTGTGAGAGCTGACTACAGCTGGAAATTTTTAGCTCTACACACGTGTTTGATGGAATTGTCGCATGGCCTATATGTGGGAAGCAAATATTTATTATAAAAATAGTCCAGTGTCTGTTGACTTCCTGTAACTTCTTGCAGCTGGGCAGAATACATTTTCACATTGGATTGAAGCATAATAATAATACTTCCCTGCTACATAGTTGTGACTCAAATAGCATAAGATTGGAGGTCATTGTCAGGTTTGGTAAATTCTGATATCTTAAAATGAATTGTTTTACTCATTCTCCCCAGCCACCCGCCCCCATTGGAGCAGTTTCTATGATTCTTTCTAAGCAAAAGCATACAACTCTGAATTCAATTATTAAATATTAAATATTTTTCTTTGCATTTAGGGTCAAAATACATGTCTGAAAGCTGAGTGAAATTTGACTGTCCCTAGCAAGGTTATGTTTATTGGGGCATACCTTTTAAGAAATATGAGTGTAGGGCTGAGCCCCAATGGCGAAGTGGTTGAGTGCGGGCCTGCAGCCCATTGACTTGGCGGTTCAAATCCAGCAGCAGCTCTCCAGGAGCAAGGCTGGATAGCTCCCACGACTACCACAGGGCAGTGATGCACCCCCCTCAAAGAAATATGAGTGAAACACAAAGGCCAAATAGAACTTGTACTAAGAATTTGGATCATGAACTAGACAAATGTCTCCAAAAGCCCCACATAAAACCAAAAACTCCCATCAGTGCCAGATTACAAAATGATTTTGAGATGGCAAATGTACTATTTTATTAACCCATTGAAGACATTTGAAACTATCTTCATTTACCTCAGGAGTCCTGGTGATGTGGTAGGTTATTATGTGCTGGGAGGCTAACCACAAGGCCAGCAGTTCAAAATCACCAGCCACTCCCCAAAAGACAAAGGAAGCTTTTTATTCCCATAAACAGGTATAGTCTTGGAAACCCATGGAGGCCTTTCTACTCTGTTCTACAGAGTCAATATGAGTCAGAATTGGCCAGATCACAGTGATTTGATTATCTCAGGGTATCTGCAGAATGAAAATAAGGGGAGAGGAGGAATAGGAGAAAGAAAAGGGGAGTGAGAAAGAAATTGTAGTGCATTTTATTATGTGAAAATATTTTAGAGAGGGTCAAAAGTGAGTGATGGAAGAAGATCCTTTGTAGCTTTTCAGTGATCTATGCAAAATAATCAGTAATCTTCACACACAAACATTTGACTTTGTGACCTTCATTTTAACCAACTTCCTGAATATGTGATAAATTCATGGCAGGCAGCTCATCTTGGGATCTTTTGCTTAATCATTATTCAAATGGTATTTTAAACTGTAATAATGTTGAAGTTCACATTGACCACAATGCTTGGGTTGTAGGTACTCATATCACTATCCTGCAAACAATTGCTGAACATCCACAGTGAGGTGATGAGGCTTAGTTTCTGAATAAGTGAAGGTCAATACTTGATGTGTACCCTGGATTAGTGGTGTCTGCCTATGGATGTAACAGTAATAAGATACTACCTTTTGTGTACTTACTCCATACCAATTATTACTTAAGCGCTTCTAACATGCTTTATTCTCACAACACCCTTCCAGATACATGCGATGATGTCCACTTCAGAGATAAGGAAAGCTAATCAGAGATTAAAGAGCCCATCAGAGTCTCACTGCCCGACCTTGAAAGAGCTGGTATCAAACCAGGAAATTCACTCTCCATAGCCTGCACGTGTAGCCTCTCCACCATTCTGTGGGTACCCTTGATACAAACAACCAGGGAATCTCCAACTGACACAATTCAAGGGTTGCTAAATTACACAAAGGTATACAGTGTACCTGGATCTCAAGTTGGAATTAAGATCAACTGCTTATATTATCATTCCTGAAATTCACATAAATGCATCATAATATTTCTCCCGAAAACAAAATTAAATTCCTGTAAAAGATCCCACAGTACACATTAATTTATACATGCTCATGTGACCCTCAAGAGAGTCAATAGA
This sequence comes from Nesogale talazaci, assembly GCA_004026705.1. Taxonomy (NCBI): domain Eukaryota; kingdom Metazoa; phylum Chordata; class Mammalia; order Afrosoricida; family Tenrecidae; genus Nesogale; species Nesogale talazaci. The sequence goes on along the minus strand of PVJH01005992.1, from coordinate 103,421 downwards.
CTTGACTGTATAGACTGAGTCCCAGAAGAGAAGATTAATGCCATTTTTGCCTTTCATGAGTAAGGGTGAGCTACTGAAAGGAACTTGACCTATTTTCTTGTGTTTAAAATGGGATACAAACAATATACATCTCCTACAGTTGATCCCAGGCTTAACCAACCCAACCAAAGTAGAAGCACATAGCTTAATATTTGGTATGGTCTATGGATGCTGCAAATGTCTTTGTTTGACTAACATTATTCCTATACTGTCCTTTATCTGAGTTCACTTGCCAAGGACCATGGGAGATGCTGCAAGTCAGAGTCTGTGTTTCTTTCCCACCATGGAGTATCACTCTGTCATAATGACTGAGACTCTGAGGGACTTCCTCCTACTTGTTTTTGTCATTACTGTGTCTTATTCTGTCTCCCTCTTCCATTGTCTCACACTCTGCTTTGGAGTGGATTTATTTTGAAGGCATCTAGCAGGAATGTGACTCTACTGGGTTCTTCCATGAGAAAAATTCTATCTTAATGGCAGAGATCTGAAGAAACCAATAGTGAGTGACCCCTAGGCAATTCCACCCTCTATTTCAGGATGTGAGAGTAGAGCTTCTGGTCATCATAATTAACAATTTGAAAGTGTGCATCCGCATAATGATGTTTCATAGCAACATAGAAACATCAAAACATTTGTTTTGATGGCTTGATAATGATATAGATATTTTTGATTTATATCTTTTAATGATGATCTTTGGGGGAAGTGTATAGATATTATCATCTGGTTTCTTAAATGAGAGAGCTCATTATTAAAAATTAAAACTTTTTCTGGTACAAATTATATTAAAAGACTGATCATCTAGTGCCTGTTTTAATCCTGATTACATTACATCAATTAATTATTTATTTTTTCATATAGTATTTTTTAAATTGTGCTATTAGAAGCTGTTTCCTAGGACCTTGGGAGTGGTTCCCTGGTAATGAAGCCCTGGCTTCTCTTGCTGGGCATGTTCAAAATGTGTGCAAGTTGATGTGAGGACTCCAAGTTGATGTTTCATGAAAGAAATCAAGATCCACTTAACTTTTACAAGTCAAAAAGCTGGGAGTTGTTCTCCATTGACTCACATTCATGGCACAGTCAATTATCAAGGGTAGCTATTTTATTCTATATTAGTATACCTTGACATTGTTCTCCTCCTCGTAATTTTTACCTTGCATTTTGACTCTGTCCAACAGCCAGCTTCATTAGAAAGTCAGACACATGTGCCCACCTGCTCTCGGCCTCCTTATTGACCCATAGCCCCTGGGCCCACATGCTCATACCATCTAGGGTTCTTAGGCTTCTGGCCTCCTGGGATCCCTGCTTCCCAGTTGCACATGCATGATTGCTCCTTTTCATGTGGTTGTTTGTGCCCAGGTGTGAGCCCCTCTGAGACTGAAAAGCCTCGAATGTGTCTTGTCCTTCTTAGAAACTCACTGAATCACACAGCATGCTTTGCTGTGAATTCTTTTAGGGAGCGAAGCAAAGAAACAAAGCCTTACCTAATCCAGAAACCTAACATAAAGTACCAACACTACTCTGACACGTGCCAACTACATGCCAACACTACTCTGACACGTGAAGGGATTTCTTGGATCTAACGTCTTCTTACTTCTACCTCTCTCCTCTCCCTTCTCTCCAGGCATCATGCTTCAGGAATAGAGAACTACCTAGTTCCCCAAATGCACCATGTGATTGATGGCTCTGTGGTTTCTTTTATTCATTAATGTTTTTCATGGTTTGTTTCTTCTTGGCCTACAGTTTGACTGTCATCATTTCCACCTGGTATATATCAGTCAAACCTTCCTGGTTTGGTTGCTGTTAGTTGTTGCTGAGTTGATTTGTCACTCATCGCAACCCCAACTGACAGAGTAGAACTACTCTGTAAGCTTTTCTAGACTGTTATGAGAAGAGATATTTATGAGAAAAGATCACCAGGTCTTTCTTCTATGGATCTGTTGGATGGAGTCAAGTTACCAACTTTTGGTTAACAGTCAAACGCATAGCTACCACAGCACCAAGCCACTTTCAAGTTCAACGTAGGCCTGAGTGATTTGCCAATGACCTTGTCTCATGTACTTAGTAGGGTATTATACAGAACGATCTCAAATACTGTTGCCCTTATCTGTAAGTATCAGATGAAGCTCACATGAGTTATTACTTCATAGGTGCCTCCTTTACTAATTTGCTCTGTCTTTTGCTCTGTCCTCTTTTAATATACAGACCTTTTATGATTCTGTCTCTCCAATATCTAATAATTCCCAGCACAGTATGCATTCTATAATGTGTTGACCGGTAGCCAACACACTTACCCTATTCTCATATGAAAGTCACAAGATAGATAATAATGAAAGTCTTTGTGGACACATCCTAAAGAGACAAACTTATTTGGAAAGCATAACATTACTTTATCTCCAGGACGATGATTTTCTTTGCTCCATTAAGTAACATAAAGGCCCAGGTGTCTTCAGATTCACTCTATTTTAACAATATCTAATTTTTGATGTTTCAGAAAGGAAGCACTGTTTTAGGGAAAAGGACAGAACCCCCATAAATCCCAGTTGTGGGTTAGTTTCAGGAAATACTAATACAAATGGTGTCACCCAACTGCTGAGTGATTGAGCCCTAGCAGGCAGTACTCCATTGCTTGCATTTAATAGGCATTTATATAGAGTCTGGGTCCTGATGCTGTTTGAAGCAATCTTCTCTTTACACTACACCGGGTATACGGTTCATAATGTTTTGACCCATGTGATTTATGTGTCTGTTTCCCACAGTTTTTGTTTAGATGTCAGAAGCCATTAATCCTTCAAAGTCTTGCTGCTGTAATGTTAACTGCCAACAGCCTGGATTTTCAATTGGGGCAAGCGTAGGCTTCCACTCTTTTATACTAATTCTGATTTGATTTGGGATAAAAAATATTTCTACCAGGAAACTCCTCAAATGTTGATTCTCAAATGAGAAGATGGTCACTCTAATCAATGTATTGGAGTTCATTTTCTTGTTTGACATACACCTTTTGCTCATGTGATGGATTAACCACTCTTAGTTTACCTGTTGTTGCAATACAATTCATAACTAAATTATTCCTAATATGAATTAGCATTTTGCTCCTTTGTATAGATAATACCTCTAAGAAAGACAGAAAGCATCAGCGTACCAGTCATTTCTGTTACATAACCCACTGGATAAAACACAAACAGAAAACACCTCACTGTCACAGAGTCGATTCCTGCCCATGGTAACCCTGCAGGACGGAGTAGGATAGCACCCACGAGTTTCCAAGACAGTCATTCTTTACAAGAACATAAAACCTGTCTTTCTCCCAAGGATCACCTGGTGGGTTCAAACGACTGACCTTGCAGTTAGTGCCTCCATGCATAAACACTCTGCCACCAGGGCTCCTTGATATGCCGAGTAATTCTTCTTAATTACCCAGTACATCATAAAGGAACCTGGTGGCACGGGAGTCAAAAGTTGGGCTGATAACAAAGAGGTTGGTGGTTCAGAACCACCTGCTGGTCTACAGGAGAAAAATGAAAATCTCGGAAAGACGTAGAGCCTTGGAAACCCTACCTTGTTGCCCCGGGTTGCTGTGAATCTGAACTGAATAGGAGGTCAAAGGTGCGGTTTGGATGTATCATGTGAAAAAGCACCATGTTAAAGGACACTTTTAGGGATTAGAATGAATGTTGACGTTACCCTTGTGAGGTCTTGTATTGACCACTAATGTCATGTTGCTGTTTGGATGTATGTCATCAGGTTGGGTCCATGTCAGGGATCATAGGCAACAGTTATAATTTTCTAGGCCATAGTTATTACAGGCTGGGAAAGATCAGCAAGTCTTTGTCCCTAAGGAGCCATTGATGGATTCGAACTCTGGACCTTTTGTTCAACAGCAAAGTACTTAACCACTGTATTGCCACATCTCCTTACTAATGTAATAGGAAACTACTTTTTATCATTGTAGGTCTTTACTATCCACCAGGTATACTTTATCCCTTGCAAAATTCCTAAAAATAATTTCATTCTTCAGTTTGGCTATAATCTATAGTGGCAATTTTGGCATCATTGACCTCATATTAGTGATTAAAACAAGAATGAATAAGAATATTTGTCTGGAGCTTGGGGTCGAAGGGGAAGATAACATTAGGTAGAGACTATTGAGAAGTTTCAGTATGTGGATCAGTCCAAGTACATGCTAGCTTATCTACTAAGACACTTGCACACCTCACTAATGACTGTGTTTGCAGAAGGTTATAGAGTCTCTCAGGCAGAAATGATCAAATATTGAGCTCATGTATAGCGAATCCATTCATCTTTAGAGGATTTTAGTAGGTAAAAAAAAAGTTCAAAAGCTATTTGTAGTTTTCTCTTGTGTCCTGCTTTTCCCTAAGTTTGAAAATTTTACATCATTCCTACTTCACTTAGATATATTATACTTCCAATGGAATGCTGATACTCCTTTTTTTTTTCAAAAATGAAAGCATCAAGGCATACACTGATCATTGTGTGGAATTTGATATCTTTCAGGGAATGATGTACCTGGAAGAAAGACGGCTTGTTCATCGGGATTTGGCAGCACGTAATGTCTTAGTAAAATCACCAAATCATGTGAAAATCACAGATTTTGGACTAGCCAGACTCTTGGAAGGAGATGAAAAAGAATACAATGCTGATGGAGGGAAGGTATGTATCTTTTTGAAAGCAATGTTGCTTGAAAGTAAGTATAGTGCTATATTAATTCATATGAGCAGTCTAATAGACCCGAAATTTAGGCTTTTATAAAATCCAAGTTCTGCAGTTTGTTTTTGCTCCTGACTAGCATCAATAACTATATCTAGTACATATTACCAGCCTCCATTTCTGAAAAACAGCTAAAATAAGAAAATAGCCCTCATATTTGGGTCAATGTTGGGAAGTGGACGGATTTTTTGAGACTCTATAGAATTAAGTTTTAATTCATTCATGTAGAGGATTTTTTCTTGATCTTAAGAACATAAACCTGATTCTTTGAGACAGATAACTAATTCCTTCATGTGGACTAGGAAGAAACCTTCCAGATACCATAGTTCATTGGAAGGTCGACTACTCTATCTAAACTTGCAATCAAACAGAACTGGCTTTAGTTTCTTCATCTCCTGCCATGTTATATGCTTTTCCTATGAATGTACTTGTTTTCCTACCCTCTCCACATCAGTAGAGGCTTTCTGCCCCCTCTTTATTTTCTGACTCACCAGCCCCAGCCCCATCTAAGGTACCTATGGCTCACTCATCATCCACATGGTTTTCAGCCCATGCCTTATTTCTTGTCTTTGTATTTCCTCATCTGAATACTTAGCTTGCTATAGTGTTCTGTCTCTCATCCAACTTCTTGTTCTTTGTATCGAAGTTCGCTCAGTCCATCGCAATGACTACACAGAGCTCACAGACAAGCTTCGTGGTTAAAGGGTGCATTAAGAAGTTAATAGGTTTTAATGTAAATGACAAATACTCAGTTACAATTGTTCATCAGGACTTATTGCAAAGTTTTTTCAGGGATGCTAATGCATACCCAAAGGGCACACCACACCATTGTGAACCTCAACCCCAAGACCAGCAGCTCAATCTCCCTGGATCAACAACCACAGCTCCCTGAAGAGGGCACCTCACTCCAATAAACCACAATCCCTGTACACTCAGCTATACCACTATGGGTCAGAAAACTCTGGTTCCCCAATTAAGTGTCCCTGTATGCCTCATTCCACAAGCCAGCCTCCTGTGCCAAGGCACCCAGAATTAGTTCTTCCATAGACTGGTAATCCCACCACTCTGTCTCATATTCTAGTGTATGGTTCTACTTCTCTGACATTACTGTTTTCTTCTGGAGTTAAGAGGTTCACTACACAGGGATCTCCTGGTCCAGAGGATGCATTCACTCCACTTCTGACTCTTGCTCCTACTGAGTAAGATCTTGTCTCCTGCTTCTCCGAGGCTCATTTTATACCCAGCACGATGACATTCCAGTGACTCTCGCTCACAATTATTCACAGGCGAATCCCATCAGCATCTGCCCTCCTCTTATCAGACCCTTGCAGGAGAGGCTTGTTAATGGGAGTTAGAGACTTTAGCTTGAAGAGCCACCTGGAATAACCCCCTGCCCCTGCACTTGCTCTTAGTACAGCATTCTCAACCTGTGGGTCGTGACCCCTTTGGGGGGGCTAATGACCCTTTCACAGGGGTCACCAGATTCATAAAAGTAGCAGAATTATAGTTATGAAGTAGCAGTGAACGTAATTTTATGGTTGGAGGTTACCACAACACGGGTAACCATATGAAAGGGGGTGGCATTAGAAAGGTTGAGAAGCACTGCTTTAGTAGCTACCTAACTACTCACTGCCCCTGAGCCTGCTCTGATGCAAGTGATGTGGAGGCTGTCCATTTTTACAGGAGGGGAAGACCTCATCTTTCTCCTATGAAATGGCTGGTGGGTTTGAGCCGCCAACCATGGCACTAGCAGACCCATGCTTCCCCTACAGTGCCACAAGGATGCCTAAACTTCCTAATTGAGCAATCCTACTGCAGAGGTGTCTCTGTCCTCAACAGGGGAAACCCCGATCATGATGGGCCAAAGGAACTAAGCAAATGCAGGTGATCTACAGGAACCTATCTCCCACAGCAACGACACCCACCAAAGTTATTTCTAAATACCTAGATCTGTCATGCACCTTATTAGTTTGGGACTTTCTGAATACATATTACAAATATTTTACATAGTGTCATTACTGTGGGAGATAGATTCCTGTAGATCACCTGCATTTGCTTAGTTCATTTGGCCCATCATGATCTGGATTCCCCTGTTGAGGACAGAGGCACCTCTGCATTAAAACAGGCATCCATATGCTTAAGGTCGATTTTTATCCTGGCCTCTCATATCCATAGATATTCAAGTCTTCTCAAGATGTAAAAGTTTATTTTTTAGCCTTCAATTTTTCAAGCATGACTTATCCTCGATTTTATTAGTTTAGTTTGTCTGTGTCATAACAGATTCCAGCGTTGTGAGATTACAGCACAGAAATTCAACGACAAGAGTGCACCAGAGGTAGAAGTCTATAAATCACATGACTTCACTTGTCTTGAGTACGTACAGCTGTAGGGTTTGTCTAAAGCAAGATTCATTATAGCTTTAAATGGCTAGCAACCATTAGGTCTTTATCAAGCCACCTGTGATTTAAACTTACTTTTCTAACACAATGTCCGTAGTCCATAAAGTCAGCTAACTCCTTGCCCATAGGGAAATTACTTTCAATGTGTCTTCTGTTCCCTTTCATTGAATACTATGATTCTGTCATAGAGTTACCTTGGTGTCACCTTGGTGAGCAGCCAGCCTCATGATTTCAAAGGCCTATTTAGTTTTAAGCTTTCAACTGCAAAGTAGAAGTGTTTATCTTTATTCCATAGAATCCAATTATATTCTTAGCTATATAATGCTGCCCTTTGTAGTTGAAACTCATTCCACTGACCCGTCATCATCAGGGTGCATGGGGTGAGTTGTTTTTCCTGTATTAGTGATAGATTTGTGTTGATCCTCTTACATTCTTTTATATAGCTCCTATTTTGAAAATGGTTCACATGTTCAATACAGTCTAGCCAAGATGAAGGAGGGCATCTGTAACAGGGAAACAAAGAAAAGCCAACTTTGAAATTCATGATTTTAGACATATTAATGGTCACGTTATATGAGTACAGAGAGGGTGTGAATATGGGAGAAATACATTGTACCAAGGGCCCAAATTTTGTCTTGAGGGTGAAAAGAAATGAAATGATACCAGGAACTTTATATATATGTTAGGTAACACACCCACTACATGATTAAATTTGATATTTTGACTTAGAATATCAACTGATCAATTAATTGCTGAATGTTGTGTTAGATGGGGCTGTCTAAAGAAACAAATCTAGTAACACTCATATATGTGTAAGAATGAGTTCTATATCAAGAAGTAATTATACATCAAGAAAACATAACCCCCTCCCCACACACACACACACACACACATAAATTTTTTTTAAGAAAACATCCCAGTCCAGTCTAGGCGAGGTCCATAAGTCGGACACTAGACTACAAGTTCCTCTTCAGATTCATGCAGTCACATGTAAGGATGCAGAGTGCAGGAACACCACAGGCCCATACTTGCAAAGTCCTGGGGATCCAAGCTTGGTGGGAACACGGAGAGCTCCAACATCTCTCAGCGGGGGTGAGCCAACAGGAAGGTGAAAACAGAGAGAAGGGGAGGTTCCTAGAGTCCTCCTTATGAGAAGGCCACGTCCACAATGAGGCACTATCAACTTGTGACCTAGTTGACACTACAGCATGTCTTCAAGTTGACATAAATTATGTAACTACCACAGGCATAAAATTTTTTTTAATTTCAAAAGGTGGCCCTGATTTTACTTTTTACTATTTATGCAGTTTATTTACTTTTTGTCTAATAAGTAAATTATATCTGTAGGTCAAGTCACTGAGTGAACTTTATAAATACTAATACATTTGCCTATATAAAAATAAATGTATATTATAATTACTCTAGTTTATATGAAATAATATAAATGTATACTACCATTAAGTCAAATCTGATTCATAGCAACCCTATTGTCATGGTACTACTGTCTCTGAATTTCAGAGATTTTAAATCTTTATTGAAATTGCTTCATTTTTCCCTATGAATATAAATGGATAGCTTATATAAATCTTAGTTCACTTGCTTCCTATTTCAAGAACACAATAGTTGTTAAATATGCATACTTACACACTAGAAGAACGTTCAAGAAAGTACAACCAGGAAATAACTATAGAAATGACTATTTAAATAACTATAAAACTTTTCCTTTTTTATTTCTCTGTAGATGCCAATTAAATGGATGGCTCTGGAATGTATACACTATAGGAAATTCACCCACCAGAGTGACGTTTGGAGCTATGGTAAATAAATTTTCCTTATGAAATCAGGTTTTTTTAGATTTATGTAAAATGTATTAAGCCACAGTATATTTTTCTGTTGGAGAAAATTTCTTATAAGTCCTGTTTCTTTAATTAAATCTTCCTTTAAGAAACAAAACTTCTTAATGATATTGTTTTCCGTCTTTTGCATTTCTGGTTCTCTGAAATGTAATCCAGGCTGTTTTGTCTACTACCCACTCTGTGTCCATAACCACTGAGCTGATAATACCCAAAAGGTGAAGTTAGTTTGGGAACTGAGTCACAGAATCGCATTGTCTTTTTCAACAAATTTCATTTTCAACAAATCTAAAAATTCCTAATACAATGTATGTTAAAAAAAAAAAACAAGCGCCCTTTTGAAGATGAGAAGCTATCTTCCTCAGTAGTTGGGAGTCAGTCTCAGAGAAGATGAATCACAGACAAGACATGATGGCAGCATCCGAGAAGCTGAAGAAGCCCGAGGAGAAGCCACATGGCTTGGCCCTGATGAAGTCAGACCTCTGAAGCTGGAGAGACCATATGGAGACCCCTGCCAGCAATGAGTTGCTTCTGCCACCACTGGATGCTTCCTGAGCCCTGGAAGTGAGAAACCATGGGGAGACCCCTTCCAGTGCTGAGTTGCTTCTACCACCACTGGATGCTGTTGATGGACCCTGAGCTCTGGAAGTGAGAAGCCATGGGGAGACCCCTGCCAATGCCAGGGGTCTACACCCACTGACCTGTGACTTCGTGAGTCTGAAGGAGACTTTATAGACTGTTATCGGGAACATGGACTAAATCGGACTTATGACTTTGAACTGGACTGGGTTGGAATGCTTTCTCAATGTTCCATTCCTTTTGTATATGAACCCTTTCCTTATATCCATATGTGTGTCTATGAAATTTGTTCCTCTAGTCTACCTGGACTAACACAACTGGTACTAATTGGTTACAAGTATTTTTTTCTTGTTTTCCTGCTTTAAAAACTGGGTGCATCTATGGCAAAGTGCACCTTCTGGTCCAAAAAATACAGTAATTTACCTGTGACTCTGACTTCTCTTTCGGGCATCAGCGCAATCACTGAATTTCAGTAAATTCTTCTGTTATGGATTGAAAAAAAACAAGCAAAACAACAACAGCAAGACATTTTTTGGTCTTATTTGAATTTCTGCTTTACCATCAGGAAGTCAGAGGTTTTGTGATAATAGAACAAGAGACACAAAAAACAGTAGGGGGCAGCAAAAGCCCTGTGTATGCTCGAGTATAAGCCGACCTGAATATAAGCTGAGGCACCTAATTTTACCACAAAAACTGCTAAAAAATGTGCTGAAAAACTCAACTTGCAGGGGCTGAGCCCCAGTGGTGTAGTGGTTGTGCGCGGGACTGGGGCCCACTGGAATGGAGGTTCAATTCCAGCAGTGGGGCTGGGCCTCCTACTCCCACCACCGGAGAGCAGTGATGCCACCAAAAAAAAAAAAAAAAAAAAACCTCAACTTATATACGAGTATAGCAGTAAGTAAAGGAAGACCTTGGGGAAAAGATTGTTGCAGTTTTGATTTTAATTTGCAAATATCTTACACAGAATTGTGAATGTGAATATGAACTGGAATACAGTGATTATTTTTATGATTGGAACACTTATTTAATTGAATTTAGCTTAATTGTTGAGGTGAGATCTTTAACATCTATCTGGCTATTTCTAACTTTAAATCTAAGTGTTAAAAAGAGTGAGCCAACACTTTTTATAACTTTAATTATATTATAGAGTGTTAATATTTTTAACTCACAAATAGAGGGCACAATGCTCATTTCTTTTTTAAGTAAAAAAAAATGTAGTCAAGGTGTTTAAAATCATGATAAAACTAACACAGACAGCATATCTTAAAACAAAAGAACTAAAGCAAGCATTTGAGCCTCAAATTGCAATAATGAAATATTTTATGGAGAAAATATTGAGCCATGCAGGAAGAATCAAAAGAAGATGAAAGAATAGACAGAATCACAGTGCCGAAAAGAACTAATTGACATTCAACCATTCCAAGAGGTACCATATGATCAAGAACTAGTAGTACTTATGAAAGAAGTCCAAACTATTCTTCAGGCATTAGCAGAAAATGAGACTCTAGGAATTGATAGATAACCAATTGAAATGTTTCCACAAACTGATGAAACAATGGAAGCCCTCACTTAACTATGTTAGGAATGTGAAAGACAACTACCTGGCCAACTGACTGGAAGAGATCCTTATTTACGCCTATTCCAAAAAAAAAAAAAAAGTTATCCAACAGAATGCACAAATTATAGAACAATATCATTGATATTTAAAGCACAATTTTTTGAAGATCATCCAACAATATTTGTAGCAATGTATTGACAGAGGAGCTACGAGAAAATCAAACTAGTTTCAGAATGGAACATGACACAAGGGATAGTATTGCTTATGTTAGATGAATCTTGCCTGAAAGTAGAGAATACTGGAAATATGTTGACTTGTGTTTTATTGACTAGGACAAGGCATTCAATTGTGTGGGCCTAACGGACTAAGAATAGCCTTGGGAAGAATGGGGATCCAAGTACACTTCATTGTGCTCATGCAAAACTTGTCCAAAGCTCAGCAGGCAGTTGTATACGTAGAACAAGAGGACACTGGGTGATTTAAAATCAAGAAGATTGTGTGTCAGGCTATATCCTCTCACCATACTTGTTCATTCTGTATTCAGAGCAAATGATCAGAGAAGCTGGTTTCTGTAAATAAGAAAACAGCATCAGGATTAAAAGAAGGCTTATGCAGCCTTGCTTGTGGAAAATGAAGAGGAGTTGAACTTTTGCTAATGAATAACAAGTATTCAAGCCATTGGCATGGATTAAGACTCAATGTAAAGACGACCAAAATCTTCACAACTGGACCAACATATAACATCATGATAAATAGAGAAAAGGTTGAAGTTGTCAAAGATTTCACCTTGTTGGGTGAAAGTATCTGGAAGCAGCAGTCGATAGTTATCAAAGGACACATTGCTTGGGTAAATCCATTGCACAACTTCTTTAAAGTGTTGGCAAGCAAGGATGCTACTTTAGGGATTACTAGTATCCTAGTCCCATGGCCACATATGCATGTGAAAGTTGGACACTGAATAAAAAATTATCTATGCCTGGGAATCCATGGATGGTACTAGAGAAGAGTATTGAAAGTACTAAGGCCTCCGAAAAGAAAAAAAAAACCTCTGCCTTAGATGAAGTATGGTCAGGAAGCTCTCTAGAAGCAAAAATGGCAAGACTTCTGCTCACCTGCTTGGGACATCTTATCAGGATGTGGAAAAAGACCTCTTTTCTTGATAAAGTAGAGCAGCCATGAAAAAGAAGAAAGTCGTGGACGAGATGAATGTACAGTGTGGTGACAGTCAATGACGCGGGCCGAGGCACAGTCATGAAGATGGCATAGGGCAGGTGGTATTTCATTCTGCTGTGCAGAAGGTTACGATGGGTTGGAAGCCACTCAATGGCTCTTAACAGCAGCAACAGCCTACATTAAGTATAGGAAGTGGTTACATTTGTTTGGAAGCCCACTATCGTCAAGGCAATTCTGACACAATAATTCTGACACCCAAATAAGGATTCCAAAGTTGTACATCTCTGAGGAACGTCTAATCTCAACCTTCTCTTGCAAGGCAGCTGGGAAGTTTGAGGCGCTGACGTGACGGCGAGCGGTTCAGCACTTGAGTGCCTCATGGATTCCACTCAGTTGGACTGATGTAACTTACCGTCACAGAGTTGGGTTCAGACCCATGACCGCCCTGGAGAGCAGCGTAGAGCTGCCCTTGGGGGTTTCTTAGACGGTCGCTCTTTACAGGAGTAGAAAGCTTTTTCTTTCTTCCATGGAGCAGCTGGTGGTTTTAAACAACTGAACTGGATTAGCAGTCCAAGGAGGAGCCATGACACTAGCAGCACTCCCTTAAACCCGCTTGAAAACAGATCAATATGTTGTGATGAGGATTAGACAAGTAAGCAAAGAAGGCTTGACAACTTTTAGTTGTAACTATTGTAAGAAAGAGGTAGAAAAACAAATCTATCACACATAGTCTTTGTCTTTATTTCTTCCATCCTCCTAGTATTATCTGAAATACATGAGGCAAATTGTTACAGGTAAATTTTAAAGAATCTTTGAAAGCTTAAAAAAACAATTAAAATATAAAATGTTGTCAGGAGAGTCATGTTTTTTACATCTAAGTATGTATTTGGGTAAAAATCAGGCTACTTGGGCTATAATGTTTATCTTCAGTTGTAAAGTCTCAGATGCAGAATCTCTTCATTAAGAATAAGCAAACAGATAAGTAAAATCAATAGCAACCAAGCCATCACATCAACAAGGTAGCATGCAAGCTCTGTTTTAAATCTTAGTCCAGAACATCAATCCCAAACCTTACGGTATTGTAAGAGATATCATAATTCATGATAAAAGGCACAGAAGGCAAAGAAAACTATTATATAATTCTGTTCGTGGTGTGCCTGTGTGGAAAATGGCCACTGGATGCATCTTCATTTTCAAAAAATAAATATGTATCTGCCATAGTATGTATCGTCAAAAGATAGAATGACAGTGTGGGTTTTGAGGAAGTTTGTGATTTAGTTTTTCTGAAATTTTCTAAAATTAATTCATTTCTGTTTAAACATTTTTGTTGTTATTCCTGTAATAGTATAATTAGATTATGATCAACAGGAGTAGTGGATTGATAGTTTTCTAGAGAAAGTGAATGATAGGTATATGTATCTAAGAGAGAAGCTTATGTTGAGAGAGGGGCCCATTCAGCTGCAGAGCAGCTAGGTCTAGTTCATCTCCAGTTCATGGGTCAGAGGATAAGCAGGAGGCCTTTCCTGACCCCTGCTGCTTCCAGGCCCACATAACCCAAAGCAGGAGACAAAGCAAGAATCAGCAAGAGCAAGGTTGACTCAACTTGTTCAAGTGAATCCAAGGTCAGCAGACAACATGGCAGGCTATCGACAGCTGGCTGGTTTGGCAAACCACATAATGGGCCACCCACCCAAGTCCCAAGAAATGAGAGGCAGGATCCAGACCAGAAGGAAGACAAGGCAGAGCAAGTTCTCCACAGCCTCTATCCATGTAAATGAAGTAGAGTGTATTCCCAGGGAGACCTCATGTGTCAGTCCGGGTAGAGTAGAGGAACAAATTTCAAAGACACGCATATAGATATAAGGAAAAGATTTATATACAAGAGGAACAGGGCATTGAGCCTAGTCCAATTCAAAGTCATAAGTCTGATATTAACCCATATGCCTGAAATCAGTCTATAAAGTCACCTCCCAACTCACAAAGTCACAGGTCAGTGGGTGCAGAATCCTGGTGCTGGCAGGGGTCTCCACATGGCTCCTCGCTTCCAGGGCTCAGGGTTCATCAACAGCATCCCATGGTGGCAGAAGCAACTCATCACTGGCAGAGGTCTCCCTGTGGCTGCCCCAGCTTCAGAGGTCTGGCTCCATCAGGGCCAAGCTGTGTGGTATCTCGCCGGCTCCTCCAGCTTCTCAAATGCTGCCAGTTTGTCTTGTCCGTGATTCATTCTCAGAGACTAACTTCCAACAACTGGGCAAGATAGCTTCTCATCTTCACGAGGGAAATATCGTGAGATTTCCCAGATGTTTCAGGAGAAAGCCATGCCCACACTGAGGCCACATTGGCTACTCAATGGCTATCTCCAGATTAACAGATTAGACTCCACCCCTACATTTCAATCATAAAATTAACATAAGCACATGACCGCCACACCTCATCAATCTGAGTTGGGGCTGCACTCCTCCTCATCCTTATGGAATCGTGGACATGATGTTAGGTCACCTTATGGGAGACCTCACTGCCAAACTACTGAGAATGCTAGTTTAACCAAGTTGACACAAAATCTGACCAACTGACTCTAGATTAGTTCGACACATATGAGCGTCTCTGAATTTGTTTCTCTATTTAACCCTGACTAACACAATAACTTACAAGTATCAATATGTCTACAAAGTTAAATTCTATGACAATGACTAAGAAAACCTGAACTGAATCAAGTGGAATTTATATTAAAAGATATTTATATGCATATAAGAATCTCTGAAGGCATATGGACTGGTCACTGCAAGATCACCAGTTCAAAACTACCAGCCACTTTACAGGAGAAAGATGAGAAGTCCTACTTCCACACAGAGGTTCTGTCTCAGAAACCATAGCAACAGTTCTGCCCTGTTCTCTATGGTCGCTATGAGTCCGAATTGACTCTCTGACAGTAAATTTATTGTGAGGTTGTTCACATTTATGCAGCGAACAAATTTCACTGTATAATAGTAACTTGTCCTGATAGCTATTTCTGAACTTGCACGTTTTATTAGTGAGAAAAATATGACTTTTAAATTAGGTAATATTTACATCATAAAGAAGATATCTAAGTGTATGTTATTGCTAAAACCACTATTGGGATTTACAAAATGATAGGGTGTTATAGGCTATTGATAGGGTGTTAGCTTTGGCCTGAAAAAAAAATGTTTTAGTGACTTCAGGAAGTCATTTCGTTAAGAAATAAATCTCAATCCCCGTCCATGTTGCTATCTTTAGAGTTATAGGCTCAGAAACTCACAGAGGCAGAGCTACCGTGCCCCTGTGGGTCACTCTAGTTGACATGGACTCGATAGCAGTGAGTTTGAATTCTGGTTCGTTTCAACTTCACAGACTCATATATCGTATCTTACATATGAATCATTCCTTACTTAGGCTTTCATATATGTGCTAGGGAACTTAATCTGTTTCATTTCACTTGAAAGGTCTGGCAATCTACTTCTGAGATATCAGCCATTGAAACCTCTATGGAGTACAGTTTCAGTTTGAGACACGTGAGGTCACAATGAGTCTAAAAGATCTCACAAGCAGTTTGGGGTTTTTTGGTTTTTTTTTTCTGTTGGTTGTTGTTTTTCCCTTCTCTGTTTTAGTTATAAGAGTAGCAGTAATGATTTTTCATAGTAGCAGTTAATCATCCTAGAACTCCAGCTTAACCTTTATAGCTTTTAATAGTAAAGATCTGGCTAATTCTAAAATGTGTCATAGAGATTTTACATGCCATCATGTTTACTTGGTACTGAATTTATATGTATATCTTCAATGATTGGTGAAAATACAACTTGAGCTTGCAAATTGTAACATTTCTTCTAAGTATGGCTAGGAGACAGATCTTTTTTTGGAGGGGGGGGGCATCACTGCCCTGGTGGCAGGAGTAGGAGGGCCAGCCTTGCTCCTGGAGAGCTGCTGCTGGATTTGAACCTCCAACCCAGTGGGCCACAGTCCCACGCACACCACTACACCACTGGGACTCAGCCCAAGACAGATCTTATATTCTCCGTTTCACTCTAAATTGTTTTTGGTAGCCATTAAAAGTTGGATAAATTAATGTTTCATTAAGACATTGGATTGGACATTTTAAATGAAAATAGCAATCTGAAGATGCTTTATTTAGATTATCTTTCTCTTGGCTTTTAAAAATCATGATTTTGTCTTTGTTGTATTGTTTGTTTCCTGTATGCTGTTAATGTATTTCCATCAAAATTTGATCTCCAACCTAGGTGTCACTATTTGGGAACTGATGACCTTTGGAGGAAAACCCTATGATGGCATTCCAACCCGAGAAATTCCTGATTTATTAGAAAAAGGAGAACGTTTGCCTCAGCCTCCCATCTGCACCATTGACGTCTACATGGTCATGGTCAAATGTAAGCTAGCAAAAATATTTTTATCATCACCACCACCACTCAGAGTCAAATCATAGTATAAACAAGTATCCCTTTATTAAGTCTCTCTATATTAAAAATATTGAAAATAGTTTGAAATTATATCAAGAGTTGTGAATATTACTAATAGCATACTTCATATTGTGAAGTAAAAATCATCTGAGTCTTACTCTTCACATTGACTTCATTTGAATTTTTATAATTTCCAGGACAACAACATTGTGCACAAAGGAATAATTAGTCACAATTATGCTATTGGATACTAATGTAAGTGATCTAAGCATAAAGAAAAGAAACTTAAATTGATAGTTTAAAAAAATGGATTCACTGGAAGTATGGTGATCAGTTTTAGTTAGCAAAAAGGAAAGTAGTGAGATGGAGTGAGGCATGAACCTAAAAGCTTGTTAATGTGTAATTTTCTTCTCAAATTTAATCATTTGTTTGCATCTAACTCTTGCTTTTCTTTTCCTTTTCTATGCCCCAGACACATATTTATTATAAATGTGTTTTGAGAGCCTAGACCCTAATTTAAATAGAATTAGGAAAGTCTCTGGAGTTTCTGACTTAATTTAAGTGAGATTAACATATAGCAATCTCTCTTGTATAATCTGAATTTTTCCCCTTTTGATTTGCACAGTGTTAGCAAAGAAACAAATGGGTGAAGGTGAATAAGCAGCTTATTAATAAGAGACTTTGGACCCAGTTCTATTCAGATTTATATTCATCACATGGATGATACATTCTGACAGTGAGGGAAGAAATAAGAAATGTGATTTCTGGTTCAGGTCAGAATGCCCTTTCCTTTAGCATAGTTCTATTTACTCAACATTTAGTTACACACTGATAAGTCACTGTGAGACTAACCTTTTGTGATTGGTTCCAGCAATGACACAGACACCCATTTTCTTATCAACATCTGTATAAGAAATTTTAAGTAGTGGGTGCATATACCTCTTATGAACAGAACATGTGAACTTGGTAAGAAAGGAGAGATAGGTTTGGCTCACAAAATGACACACAAATACTTCCCAGAACTGTCCTAGAAAGGGAATTCTCACAAAATGAAGAAATCTGCTATCCTGGATCACTCGGTAGACATCTATGAAAGAAAAGGAAACAAGGGATTAAAAAAACATGCATTATATCATTGGCATGGAAGAAAATGCTTCATTTATATATTTGATGATGAGCGAAACATTTTATATTTCTGATAGGGTTACACTCTGCTTTGTGAAGATGGCTGTTAGGCAAGAAAACTTGATGCTTTTATTCTGCCTTAAGATCAGCTAAAAAGAGTTGGGGAGATAAGGTCTATTTTATCTGGACTCCTTGCTCACCGATATTACATACCTGGAAATGCTGTGTGAGGGAAAGGGTGATACTAGCTAAGTTAATGGCAGTTGCTGAGCAAACATTACCAATCACTTTACGTTTGCTTTTTTCTCGTGCTTTTTATGCCTCCCTTGGTGGGAAACATCCGCAAAGACTCAGCATGATCAGTGTTGCATCTTTCACCCTATAGCTGATATTTCCATATGGTTTAAATCTCCTGCCCTGTTAAAGTGATAGACAAAATGCCTCATTTGTGTGTGAACACCTAGGTTGGATGATCGATGCCGACAGCCGACCTAAATTCAAAGAACTGGGTGCTGAATTTTCCCGGATGGCCCGAGATCCTCAAAGATACCTAGTTATTCAGGTTAGTGCCTTTCTCTTAGGTTGTTTACAATGTCCCGAAGACAAGCTTCTTACACAATGAGAATAACATCTGGGGTTTGGAAGTGCAAAACCCATCACTCGTTTTCCTGTGGTAGATTGAGGAGGATGGCAATGTAAAAGTTTTCCTTGATGTCACACTGCCTCTTAACCATCTCCCCTTAGCTTTCAAGCAAGTTTGCTCTTGAACAACCAGGTGACGGTGATTATCCAAATAAACAACATAGCTTTGATCATTACACCATCCTTCTAGTGTTCTACTCTTTATGAATATTCTGTATTATTCATTAACTTACTCATCTTTTTCTAGAGTTCAGGAAAAAGGCATTTTTGTGAGTTTTTTCTCATTCTTAAATATGGTGAATTAAGTTTTAATATATTAACATTTTAATAGCCTAAAGAGATGCTTTAAATTATGTGTTCTTTTGTGGGGGAGGTAAATAGTATCCAAGTAATAACTCAAATGCAAATAAAATGATGTGCACATGAATCAAGTAACAGACCAAAACAAATTTTATATTAATCACTAGAAAAATGGGATTTGCTACGTTAAAATTATAATGTTTTTCTCTGGATTACTTTTAAACACACCATAAATTAATGGACCATAAACTGTATTGGTGTTTCTTCACCAGAACAAATTAACATTTAACTTCACATCAATAAGCCAATGTGAATATTAAAATTGGATCTCAGCAGAGACGATCTTAATGATTTTCTATTATTTTAACCCCAGTTTATTTTCATAGACATCATTTTGAAAAGCAATTATGTAACTTTGAACCAAAATTATATTTAAGTAACAGACACGATGAGAAAGAGTGTAACCAGAGTCCGGGTATCTATACCCACCACTGCATTGTGTTCCCACGTGTGCTGTGATTTTAGCAGTCAGCACTTTGGCAATATAGTCATTTTACAATAGATCGATTTGTGAAAGTTCTGTCCTGGCTACTCTAGGCTGATAATACAAACAAGGGTAAATAGAATAAATTCTAGATTGTCAAATTGACTGCCCCATATTAATTGCTCTTCAAGTCACAACAACAATGCTATATTGTAAAGGAGACTATCTCAGATCACAGCAGGATGTTTTCCCTCAAAACATACTTCCGAAATCCCACAACCAAACTCACTGCCATCAAGTCAGTCCTAATTCATAGCAACCCGAAAGACTGGCTAGAATGACTGGTGTGGGTTTCCAAGACTGTAAGTCTCTGCGAGAATAGAAAGTCTTGTTTCTTTCCTGACGAATAGCTTGGGGGTTTGAACTGGTGACCTTGGAGTAAACAGCTTACGTCACATTCACATTTGTTTCTATTGGTATCTGGCACATTCTCACTGGAATTACTTATCTTATCCTGTCACATATGCCTTATTACAGAGAGCAACTTTGTGACAGGGTGTATGCTAAAAACCCCATGTTTTTAAAATAAATACCTATTTCAGCCATCTGTTTCAGTATTATGTACATGTTCTCCAAAAACCACATATTTAAAATGAAGGGAAGAATCTTAACATCCTATTCATGTTGCTTTGTTTGTTTGCTGGGTGGTCCTTTAGGGTGATGACCGCATGAAGCTTCCTAGTCCGAATGACAGCAAGTTCTTTCAGAATCTACTGGACGAAGAGGATTTGGAAGACATGATGGATGCTGAGGAGTACCTGGTCCCACAGGCTTTCAACATCCCACCTCCCATCTACACGTCCAGAGCAAGAATGGACTCAAATAGGGTAAGAAGTCATTCTACACATGTGCCATATTGTTAGGAGGTAAAATAAGCAGAAGTAATAAAGTTGTACATTATTAGCTCAGATCACGATGTTTTTTAAATATGTTTGTCATTCTGATTAGCGATCTGTTCACTTTGCCGTGTACTGTCCACTTGGGGAGGTAAGTTTGCGTGATGCCATAGGCACTTGGATCTGTCTTCAAGATTTCAAATCAGAGAAACGGTTTCCTCTTCTTATGTAAGTTAAAACAAATTTTAATTTCTTAAACCTAAACTCATCTCAAACTACTAAGTCTCTCTTTTCATGGAAATGAATGAAAATTCTTAAGCAGATTTTCTGTTTTTCTTTCTCAGGAAGGTGTTGTGTTTTATTAGTCAAGAAGTAACATGAGTACAGTTCTCATTTTCTTAAGAAATGCTAAATATTTTGTGTCAAGTTAAAGTCCTAACACAGGTGATTACGATTTGTTGAGCTAAGCAGTCTTCCTGGTAAGACAGTTGAATTGGTTTTGGTTTTAAAATTAAATTGAACAATTTTCAGGAAATCATTTACATTTTATTTGTAATGTTATAGCCATTCTATATAAATACCATTCTGTCTCCAAAAGCTATCAAATCTATGTTCATATATATATATATATACACACACATATAATTTTATTTAAATTCCTTTTATTTAAGAAAAATTTATTTACTTCCTAAACTCAAAACGCTATGAAGGCCAGGAACTTGAATCATATTCTTTTGTTAAGAATTCTTAAATGCCAACTCTGTATTTATTCTAATGAAGCCTCCATAAAGGAAATCCTTAATAAAAGTTTGTGTTAATTAAAGAGAATGAGCAAGACGAGACAGAAAATCACAGTAGAACTTTTAACTTTACCTTTAGACATCATTTATTATTCCATATGATTCTGCACACCACGGTATCTGTAAATTCCCTTTCATTTTTTTCAGACTGTCTAAAAGGAATGGTTGTTAAATACTGTTTATTTTTAAGCAGTAAAAGACCTTATTAATGTCCTTATAAAGAACACTACAATGTTTTGGTGTTGTAAATAGGCCTCTCGGTAACATTTATCATAACTTCTAATATATTCAAATGTCATTTTCCTCATCCCTCCATCCTAATAGTGACTTTAAAAAATCCAAACTCACTGCCATCTGGTCAACCCTAACTCAAAGTAACCCTAGATGATGGAGCAAAAATGCCCCTGTGCATTTCTGAAACTATAAACTTTTATAGCAGTCGAAAGACTCATTGTTCTGCCTTGAAGTGGTTGGTAGTTTCAAACTGCTGGATTAGTGGTTAGCAGTCCTCTCTGGCACCGGAATTGTAGTCAGAAAACCAGTTACTTTAATTTTAAGTTCTATGACCAAATGATGTGATAAGGTGAAAAATTAAAGTGAATTTTAATCAGTTGTTTTCTAAGCATATCTAATGTACTCAAATATATAATCAAGACAATATGAAATAATTTAGCTTGTGATTATAGGTTCTACTGCTTGATACCTGAGAAATAGTAATTAATCTTTTAATTCCTCCATGCCTTAGTTACTTCATCTACTTATTACTAGTGTAATATAGATATACTAATATTCATATAATTGTTGGTCAAATAATAAATATGTATTAGGTTCTTTAAAAACATTGTGATTTCTTCCATGTCAACATTGCAAATCATAAAATTATAATTACTTTGTCTTATGAGTTGTTCTATCCATTTTCATTGATAAAATGAAAAACTTATTCCTGAAAATATTACCTGGCAAGCACATTATTTCTAGTTATTTCTGCTGATTTGTTCTAATGGGGGTAAGTTATCAGAGTTATATATTCTATGATGCATTTGTTTATTTAAAATTCCATATGTCTCTTAAGAAATTATGACTGTCAGACAATAAATGATTTAAAAGCTTACAAAGGATGATTGGCAGAGCCAGAGTTGTGGCAGACTTCAGGCAATCCCTGGACCCCCAGGAAGTCATGTGTCTAAGATAGCAAAGAGGGGGAGAAGAAAATTTTCTTTGGTTCAAGTTGTTACTAAATGTTTTCCTTTCTGTAAACTAGCACTTTACATTAATTTAATGATCATCTGGCCAATATAAACTAACTTGGAAATCAGGACCCTCACATTCTAGAACCAACGCTGATAACATTTTCAATTGCCCGACTTCTGGGAACTGTCAGAATCGGGCTCTGCTCCGTGGGGTATTTAGTAGGTGCTTGGTGAGAAGCCCATCAACAGGTCTTTCTTCCAAGGCAGTGTGGGAAAACGTATGACCCACAACCTTTTGTTTAGCAGCAATGACTGTTGTGACATTTTTGTGGTTCGTTGTCATGAGTAAATTCTGGCTCAGGGTGACCCCAGGCACACAGAGGAGAACTGCTCCATAGAGTGTTGCAGGCTGAGACCTGACAGATACAGAGGGCCAGGCCTGGCTGCAGAGGGCCTTCTGGGTGGTTTTGAACTAGCATTATATCAGTCAGGAGTCAAATGTTTAACCATCTGTTTCATTGCAGGATTCTTGTGATATTTTAGTCTCAGTGAAATCACTTAGATTCTTCCCTTAAAACACTCAGTTTATTCAGTTCAATAATGAAAAAAAAATAAAGTTGATCATCTTTAAATTCCTTCTATTTTAAAAACTACCTCATCAGAAAATTTGGCTTTTCAAAATAATCATTACATCATATTTTGTTTTATTGCATTTTCTCAAAAGAATGTTCTCTTAGAAAATGGGTAAGGGCATTTTAGTTACCTCTGTGCACACCTTTGATTCCTCATATGATTAATACAAAAGAAGAGATTCTAAGGACACATGTTAAGGAAATGTCTCATAGCTAAATAATGTAATGGGAGAATTTTGTGATGATATAACAAGGTTATTCTGGTTGCAATTTACCAAGAATCAATATCAATTCTAGGGACTGCTACTTGATAATAAATTATTATAGTCTCAGGATATTGGTTTTACATTTCATCTAAAATATGTCAAGGTTTCTTATACAATATCCTTGGGATTATTATTATTTATCTAGTCATCCAGAAAAAAAGAATTCTTATTATTTTGAAGTTCCATATAGGTAGATATCATTTATCTTCAAGTTTACACCATTTAAATATTTTAATGTTTTACTTTACTGTAGAAGAGTAAATTAGTATATGAAATTCTTCATGGCCTTGGCACTGTTCTGGAAAAGGAGGGTACAGAATTAGAAAACATTCTGGTCTTCAGAGAGGAATGTATATCCTAATTGAGACAGCTGCTATCAAGTTGATTCTACCTCACTGAGACTTCTTGTGAATCACAGTGGAACTGCATATTATCACATTATCAATGGCTTATGTTTTAGTAGTAGATCTTCAAGCCTCTGTTCCATGGCACTTCTAATTCACTGTTAATTTACTGTTGACACCAATTGAAGAGATAGCATTCTGTGAGACACGTGCTGTTATAACATGCCCATTGACTTCTTGGCACAATCACATGTATACTGGGCAAGCAATTCTGCTCTGGTATCTGAGGGAGACCAGCCTCTGATATAAACATCATGGGTCCGGTAGATGCAGTTGTACAGTAATAATTATTATTTATTATGGTAAAGTTATAGAGAGCATGAGACAGACATATATTATCATCATGGTAGCATGCTCACCTCCACCGATAGGGCAGTCCAAGTGAATAGACAATGATTGGGGGAAGGGATTACATGAGGGAGAGGAGCCAAGAGCATCCAGTGCTCAGGGGCCTTGAGAAAGGCAGGAGAGAGGAGGGAGGAAAGAGGCAGAAGAGAGAGTCTCTTTCTTATGTCCAATCCTTATGTACCCTCTGGAGTCAAATCCGGCCGCTAATTAAGGTAAAGACACACACCACAGAAAAGGGTTGTGCTATATGTACATGTTATAGGAAAGGGAGACAACAGGTTCCCATGTGACAAGACCAGACCCCAGACTCCTGGATGTGACTAAACAGGTTACACTAGAGATCATTAACAGCAGTATGTGAATCTATCTACAGGCTTCAATGGAAATAAACCATCATCTGAACAGGGAAATCCCCTCTATTGTGAGACACACAAAGGCTTCAGATAACTGGGACTTTCAGGGAGAATATCGAACTACTAACTTCCAATCTGGGAGCTTCAGTGAGAATATCCAACTACTAACTGGCAAATAGTTTGCTTAATAGTTTTGAAGTATATAATTGTGGAAAAGCCCTGTCTTTGTCCCATACTCTAGAATCAAGATAACTCTTTACAATTCATTCAGAGGAGGAAACCAAAAAAGGGGAGGGACACTAGATGGCAGAATGTAAAACAAGACTGCGAGATAAAAACAATAGATTATTTACAAGGAAAGGGACAAACATGAGTGGAGACATGAATGCAGATTGAACACAAAACTAAAGAACCCGACTACTGGGGGAATGGATTTTGACACTCACTGTCCTTCTGCAACACACTGTTCCCTTGGTTTTCTTGGCTGTAATCTTTATGAAAGCAGGCTGTCATGCCATCCTCTTATGGAGAAGACTGGCTGGTTATCTCATTTTTATTGTTCTCAGTTTTGTAAAGTATACTTCTCCTTTATTTTCATCAATGGGATATACTTGAATAATGTGTTGTATTGGGTACTTCCTTCTATGATATATAATGCAATTGTCCTTAAGGACTGAAAAGGGATTTTTGAACATCTATGTTAGGGAACTCATTTGTCATCCCATTAGGTCAGTTGATGCAATCCATTGTGCAGTATGAATGACACATGGAAAATTCCTCAAAGCAGCAAGCATGATCTTAGTATGCATCTCCTTTGAACTATAGATCATGCCTATTTTGATAGCCGTGAGTTTGGTTTTTTGAGTTTTATTGCAATGTGATGAAATGCATACTTTTAGAATGTCAGTGGTTTGTTTTGTTTTTACTAAGAGTTTTCTTCCATAGGCTTTACAATTTTTAAAGTATATCAAGTATTGTTTATTCCTCCAAATAATTCTGATCTCTAACTTCACACAAATTTAAGAATGATCCTCATTCTCAAATGACTAATTTACATAAGATAAAACACTAGTATTTTTATCTAATCCTTTCTTTCCATTGAATCTCTTTAGATCTGTATATATTATTTTAGCTACACTACACCTCATTAGATGTATATTTCTTTAAAGTTGTACCTTTCTCCTTTTTCCACTGTTGTTGTGGCTTTTCATCTCTGTGGCTTCCAAAAAATTGTCATGAAGTTTAGGATATTTCTTTCTTGTTAAGCATAATGATAAACACTTCTAGAGCCGTACTTTAATCCAATCTGTAGGAAATGCAATGTTAAACTCATCTTCAATATCTCAAACAAGGGAGATAAGTTTTGTCTTTATCAAATTTTGTCTATAATTGTCACAAAAAAAACACTCTTAACTGATTTCAAATTTTGGTAGCACTTCTTGGTTAAATTTAATAGACTTGGGATATCATTGAGAAGGATGAGAATTTCAGAACATATTATTGTGCTCATTTGAATCTTGAACATGGGTCAATAAGTAGCTGTGTTTACAGAATGAGAAAATTCTCCATGGATTACAATCAGGAAAGCTGTGCATCAGGGATGCATCCTCTCACCACACTTGTTCAATCTGAATACTGAGAAAGTCATCAGAGAATCTGAAGTATATGAAGAAGAGTGCAGCATCAGGATTGGAGGAAGGCTTACTAACAGCCTGCAGTATGCCAATGACACAACCTTGCATGCTAAAAGTGAGCCTTCAGTATGGATTACAGGGAAGACCCAAATCCTCACAATTGGACCATTAGGTAATAAGAATGAATGAAGAGAAGGTTGAAGTTGTCAACGATTTTGTGTTGTTTGGATCCACAACTAAAAATAGTAGTCAAGAGATCAAAAGACCTGGTATATTAGGGAAATCTGCTGCACAATACTCTTTAAAGTATTGAAGAGCAGAGATGTTACTTTGAGGACTGAGGTGTACCTGACCCAAGCCATGGTGTTCTTCATTGCATCACAGTCATGTGAAAGTTGTACATTCAATAAGGAAGACCATAGAAGAATCAGTGCATTTGAATTGTGGTACTGGAGAGAAATACTCTGGACTGCTAAAATGGAAAAACTGATCTGTATTGAAAGAAGTAAGGACAGAGTGTTCTTTGGTGGCAAGGATGGCAAGACTCCGTCTAACATACTTGGGACATACTGTCAGGAGAGACTAGGCTCTGGAAAAGGGCATCACGTTTGGTAAAGTGGAAGAGCAGTGCAAAAGAAGAAGGCTCGAGATGAACTGACATAGTGACTGCATCAGTGGCCTCCAGCAGAGGAGCAATTGTGAGAATGCCACAGCGCCTGACAGTGTTTCTCTCTGTTGTGCATAGAGTTTCTATGGGTAAGAGCTGACTTGACTTAACAACATTTTATATATATATATATATAGTCCTAGTCACAAAGTTGAAATAGAAACACTTGGTAGAAAAAGTAAACAACACAGGTGTCTGTAGATACATCCCACACTATCATGTACACTTGTACATCAGTCTCTTTCCTTCATTTACAACATGAACTTCTCCCCCCTCTTTTTCCACTCTTCATTTTCTTTTCCTTCTGCAGATACTTATTTCAACTTTTTTATCCCCAGGGCAAATATCTTACCTGTGTGGTTTACCCTTGCCTTAGATAGATCAATTATAAGTATGTGAGGAGCCCTATTATAGTAGAAGGTGAGAGGATAAAGAATTACTGTTGGGAGACTCTATAAGACTGGGCAATCTGGAAAAATAGATCCAGTGACACTCACCTATGTATAAGAAAGAGCTTTCTATAAAGACACTGGCAAAGTGCAGGGTCAGGAGCAGAGTGCAAGCAAACAAGGAGAAGAAGGCTCAGAGTGGGAGTTTTCCCTGGTTACAAGAAAGCCACACCCCCAAGGAGGTATCATCTGACTTTGACTAGACTGACAGCTTGAATTCCCACTCCTACACTTCTGTACATCTACTACCATACAGACTACCAGAGCTGGAAAGTGTCTTAAAGACATTCTACTACAGACCCTTTCATTTTACGCATTAACTTACAGTCACTGCCATGGGGTTAATTACAACTCATAAGACCCCATAAGGGACTGTAAATTGTTATGAAAGAAGATAACCTCTTCTTTCTCCCCTGGGACCACCTGGTGGATTTGAACCACTAACCTTGAGGCTACCAGCTCACTGCTTACCCTGCACCAAGACCAGAGCTTCTAAACCCTAAAAAGAATAAAACCAATAGTGTCCTTCTGGTTAAAACAGAGGTACTCTGACTTCTCAAATGTAAGTAAGATCACTATGTAATCCAGCATCTGTTTGTCTTGTTGTTGCTGTTGTGTTTTTTCTGATCACAACCACAAACATCTTAATTTTAGCTTTAAATCTAATGAGATTTAGTATCAAATGGTTTAAAAGGCTCCTTCTGGGAGTGTAATAAGAAGCCATAAACCTGTCACTGTTTTGCCTTCTCCATGCTTCTCTGATCAAGAGTTGATGATTTAGAAGGATTAATTGGAATTGATAGCCAAAGTTAAAGCAAAAAGAAAGGAAAAAACGATCTACGTTGGACGTAGGAATTACATACTTGAAGATAAAAGAATCCTTAGCAGTTGCCAAATGTTTCCACTTTTCTCAAATGCTAACTGTATGTGACAGATTTATCAAGCACATCTCACACGTTAGCCTCTGGTTTGAGCTCTGTATTAGCTACCCTTCTTCTTCCCAAGAATAAGTGGAAAACAAATTAGCTCTGTTTTACAAAGGCAAGTGAACCTTAGAGAGAGGAAAATCTTTAGCTAAGGTTCTCAGCTAATATGGTCAAAGCTAAGACTTGAATTCAGATCTCTCAGACCCCATAGTTTGTGTTTTCAACTTCTACTCTTCATTTGGTAAAAAGAAAGGCAAATAGCTAAGTTGAGCCCCAGTGGTGTAGTGGTTGTGTGTGGGGCTGCAGCCCACAGGGTTAGTGGTTCAAATCCAGGAGCAGCTCTCCAGGAGCAAGGCTGGGCTTCCTACTCCCACCAGGGAAGTGATAACCCCCCCAAAAACAAACAAAGAAACAAGCAAAAACAAAAAAGAGAAAGGCAAATATCAGCATATTGTCTCTAATAAATAATAATAAAATTTAAAATATATTACAATTAGTTTAGGGCCTATGTTAAAAGGCAGTTGGTATACATTTTATTTAATTTGCTTTTCAAATATCTGGGACAATCTTTACCAAAAAAACAAATTTTTTAACTCTACTCTACAATGTAAGATTTTTTAAAGTCACCCTCACATACTGAAAATCTAATATAGGAAGTAGAGTTAGAAAATCAGAATCCCACTTTTATTCTTGGACAATTCACAAAAAAGAAGTAGCAGACTCATGCTTTACATTATACAAAGCACTTTGAGAATGGTGGCGTTTTATTTCCATACAACCAGTAAACAGCACAGAAGCTGTGCTGATCTTCTCTGGCTTCCTTATTGTTAGAAGGCAAAGGTCAACCTTGTTGCACCCTCCACCTTTCTTTCCTCACTCAGACACAAGCCATTTCTTTCACAGCCTCTGGCTTCTTTGCTTGATCAGCCCTTGTCATGACCACAGAGCACACAGATCAAGCTCACTGCCATCAAGCTCATGCCGACTCACAGGGACCCTGTAGGACAGGGTAGAACTGTCCCTGTGAGTTTCTGAGACTGGAACTGTTTAAGGGAGTGAAAAACCCCATTTTTCTCTCGAGTGGCTGGTAGTCTCAAACTGCAGACCTTGTGGGTTATTGCCCGTCTCTTAACTGTTCTGCCGCCAGGCCCCTAGAAAGTCACTTTTAAGGAAGTTTAATAACAAAAGTAACCATGAGCGGACTCCATAAATGGTGGTCTACAGCAGCACCTCTCCTTAACCAGTAGTAAAATCTCTAACTCCGATTCTCAGCCTCTCAGCCAGGCGGTCCCTTGCCCTCTACCTCCATGGGTGAGGGAGCCTATTTCTGTTCTGCCTCATAGCCCTGTGGTTTCGGTGCTGCTTCTTGGTTCTGTGTCATTGACTGCAGGGCTCAGCCTCTTATTTTAGCCTGGTTATTTGCTCTGTCCCTTGATCCCTATACTATAGGCACTGGTGCTTTGGGCCTCAGATTCCACCACTTCAGACAGAGACCTTGGATATTCTCTCCATGTTCTATGGACAGTGCTGCATCTAGTGGTCCTGGGGGCTGTGTTTTATGTTTTAAACTAGACCATATCCCCAAAGAACAAAGGGTAGTGACTTGTTCTCACTGTTTTCTAGGGTGAAGACTTAATCTTGTCCACTAGCAGCCGTGCAGAGAATTCCCTCAAAAATGGGCTTATAGACATGAGCATGGAGTCTAGAATTTAAGATATAACATTTAGGGAATTAACTCTAGAGGGACCATAGTAAGTGACTATCTGAAGCTCAAGTCCAAATTAGGCAATAAGAGAAATCTCAGCCCTATTCAGTGCCTTGGAGACATTCTTGAGAACTCGCGGACTTCAGAACCTAACCAGTGTTAAGTCCTCTGATGGCAAACCAAGTGGCTTAAGGATTCACCTGAAAGAGCCCCTTCCTTGTCCTGATCATTGTTGACCGCTCCCTTTCAAGACGTGATTTTGGCACTGCCAAACAGGCTCCTGTGACACTGCAGCTGGCTTCATATCCCAATCAGCAAGGGCTTTTTAAAAGGCTAGCCTGGCCTTGAAGAACCTTTCTGTGATCTTTATGAAATGAAGTAATTGTCATCTTCTATGACATCTTCTTGTGTTTTAAGAAGAGACTTTACAGCAGAGCTAGAAAGCAATCTGAGGAGTAGTAAGGAAGCAGCATTCAATGAGCTTTAGATTTAGATCAAATTCTAATCCGTGTTGGATCTCCATCATCGTTTGGATGGTTAGTGTTATGGCCACTCGACTCTCAGCTCTGCTGTACGTTATTGGGAAATCTCATCAAGCAGCCTATTCTTCAGTGTACGGCACCTAGAGAGCACAATTCTGAGTTTCTTTACTCCCCTCTCCATGTGTGAATAGGGAGATTATCATCAACATTCTATTCAGATTCTTCGGGGTTTGTTTTACTTATTTATTTACTTACTTTAAAATAGACACACACACACACACACATCCATCTTCACCTGCCAGAGTTCCCTGTTCAGTCCAGCCTGCTATGATGATTTCTTTAAAAATGGTGAGAGAGAGAGAGAGAGACTTCTATTTCATCCTCAAAAGAAAGTTTGATGGCATTTTGAGCAGTTCAGAATATCCTTTGATTACTGCATGAAGTAGGCTAGGGAAGATGATGCCGATGTGGGGGGGTGGGCTTGCTCATCAACTGTCCTTTGTGTGCTTCCAGCAGTTGAGCCTTCCGTAATCACAGGTATCTTGTGTTTCCACCCCTTTCCCTGCTCACCTGTCCGATGAAAAGCTCCCCCTCTCAGTTCATTATTCTGACACAAAACCCAGTTTTAAAGAGAGGCTAACTCGTGCACAATAGTTTTCACTCAGAGACCATAGATGCATGGCTACAGACGAGCATCTCATTACTCTTGAGGGAAGGCTGAATTTAAAGATGGGTAGACCACCGTGGGAAAAATTCCAAATACTCTGGGCATGTCTCCTGCTCCAGAATGTTCTACATTGTCATGAAAACAGTACTGTAAATCACAGACTGAAAGTTTAATTCATAGGTAATCTGGTCTGCTTTTTTTAAAAATGATAATCAGAGACATTGTTTAGTAATGTTCCTACTTAATTTCTCCCCTTCCTGGGAGAAATACAAAGGTTCGACATTGTAACTCCAATGGAGACATGGAGATATACATAACTCAGGCTTCTTTGGAGTCCCGCACAGGACTCAGGTTCTATTATCCTATGGGAACAACGCGCGACTATTAAATATCCCTGGATTGAAATGTCTAAATAAATTTACTTCTGATTATTATTCTAATGTATTCATATGAATATGAGATGATGGAAAGAGGACATACCCATTCCTATTACCCATTGCTATCGAGGCAGTTCCACTGCATAGTAGCCTTACCGGATAAAGCAGAAACTTCCGCGGGGATTTCCATGGTGGAATCTTCAGGAAGCCGACTGTCATGGTATCTGGTCCATTCTGATGCCTTGCACCTCTGTAAAACAAAGCAGAACTGCCCTGTGGGTCTCTGAGACTATGAATCTTCATGGGAGGAGAAAGTCTTATCTTTCTCCCAGGGAGCGTTTAATAGGTATCTCGCATGAAGTAGCTTATTTTATCTCATGAAAACCCTGTGAAGTATTTTCTATTGTGCACGTGAGGAAACTAAGGCACACCAATTGCATGGCAAAACCATGCATCTGGGCGCTGCACTCCTGCCCACAGTGCTGCACTGCTTCCAAGGCAGCCTTGAAATTTATTTGTTGTTTCATCATTGCTATAAGGTCAGTATTCAGTGCTTTAAAGATGAGCACATCAGTAAAGAATTTTGACATTTTGAACTTTTTACTATCCCTTTCCTCATAAATGTTCATTTTGACCTTTAAGAGATTATCCAAATGCTCTTACTAGAAGCTCTGTATACACTAACTTGTACTTAAAATTTTCACTTACATCTGATGACAGATTAATTGAGGCAAGTAGCAAAGAACATCTATTCATTCGTTCATTCATCAAACATGGCTTCAGGTGTCTGCTCTGTGTCTGATCTCACAGTTGCTTACTGGGGCCATATCCAGATCTGCCTTTAGGAAATTCATAGGTTAGTAACTAAGTCATAAAATGCAATGAGGCGAGTATTACAATGGGAACAAAATACATACAGGATCACTTGAGCAAATTATTAGTTTTGAGCTGGGGTGACAAAGTCAGATTTAACTCCAAATAAGCAGATTCTGGGAGTGTTTGAGCATTACACTGAAACAAAAAAGAGATTGATTATCAGTAAACTAGAGAAAGAGGATTTTGCCAATGTTTGGAGCTCTGTTCACACTGCCCAGGGCAGAGGATAGAAAGCAAAGTTTGATATAAGAGTTGGTTTTAATATAGAAATGAGAGAGTTTATTAACTTACTGGATGTTGTAGAGTGAAAGAAGCTGACACTTGTGCAGATATTAAATTTCTATTAACATTCTTAGAAAAAGAAAATGTAATTATTATTTCATCATGTAAGTATAATGACCAATAGATAATCAGGAATGAGTTTCGAGCTCAACTGAAGTTGAGGATTGATTTTCAAGACATTTATTCTTGATTTGAGATGGTCATTTCAGTAAAATGTACACCTTCTGGAAAGAATAGTATCATTTACAGAAGTAAAGTCAGGGGTTTTAAATCACTTTGAAAAAAAAGTATACCATAAGAAGGAAAGAAAGAAATAAGGAAGATGATCAAAGGAAGTTTTCTAGAATAGTGTGTGTCTGAACTTTGTAAAGGGTGTGAGCTAGTGAATTCCTAAGGCACAAGGAAAAGAATTGATAGGGAAATTCCATGAGGATGTAAGAGAAAGATAAAGTCCAATATAGACAGGGGATTTGGGTGATCAGGAAATATACTAAAGAGCTTTTAACCCATCTGTCAGTTTCTATCTCTTCAGAACTGGATAAAATTTATAACACCCCCAAATCTCAGATGAAAGTGATTGAAACTGGCTTGCTCATTTTTATTCATTTGTTTGTTTGTTTGTGGTTTTGCTTCCTTTAATCCACCAGGGAGGAAATGCTCATTGAGTTGAACTGGAAATTGGCAGCTTCTTCTTTCCAGAACAAGGACTCTAAGACTCCTTTTGTTTAAATTTGAGCATAAGTACTTACTAGTATTGTGAATTTGAGTCACTCATTTCACTTGTCAGTTTCTTCTCTGTAAAACGAGGACAAAGTAATATCTACCATGACTCTATATGAAGATCTCGCACCTTAATGCCAACAACAGCAAGTAAGTGATGTTACCTCGTTCCCCTTCTTAGGTTCTTCATGGTGAGCCTCTATCCCATACTGCATTGATTCAATTCTTTCTCTGATTGCCACAACTCTCCTTTCACCACCAACAAAAGTAATTAACATCAAGATTTTGGGAGTTGAGTTAATTTGATTGAAAACAAATTTTGGGACACGCCTGATGGGAGCACATCATGGAGAGCCTAAACGTGTCCCTTTCTCCTCTGCTCTGTTTTTCTCAGCTCTGTCTCGATCCCAGATTGACGTAGGGGCTCCAAAATTTCCTATCATTTCCTTTTCCACCTGAAGCCTTGGCATCCAACTTTCAGCTGGCTCACTTACTACCCCAGACTCACATACCCTTCCCTTTTTAAAAATTTCAGAAAGCTAGTTGTCTCCAAAGGGGTATTTTATTCCAATTAGGAGAGCAAGTAGTAACAAATAATAAGTTCTCATCTCATTATAATTTAGATTTTGAGGGCTGAGCCCTGGTGGGATAGTGGTTGAGTGCGGGACTGCGGCCCACGGGCTTGGCGGATGAAATCCAGCAGCAGTTCTCCAGGAGCAAGGCTGGGTAGCTCCCACAACCACCAGAGGGCAGTGATGCCCCCCCAAAAATTTAGGTTTTGAATTTAGGAACACTGAGGGATTCAAGGCGTGCTGGTGAGATGGTGGTTGTATATTTATCTGCGATCCAAAAGGTCTGCACGTCAAAACCACCAACAGCTCTCCCGAGAAAGATGGGACTCTACTGCTAGAAAGAGCACCGTCTCTGAAAGCCACAGGAGTCTTTCTCCACTGTCCTGAGGTGGCTGTGAGTTAGCAGCACCTCAATGGCAGTGAGGAAGGAGTGGATGTGACTCAAACGTAACAATGGTGACAATGACACAAGGCCTGCTCTGGTAGTGTTCTGTTCTGTTGTACACACAGGATCACTGTGAGTTGTACATGGCTTGGAGGCACTTAGCAAACAACAGAGGAACCCCTAGTTTAAAGCTGTATAGATTTCAATGTCTTTATTATACAGAAGCACAATTAATGTCAGAGCTGGAAGAGTACTAGGATATGCTAGATAGACTGAGACTGATGAAAACTTGGGCCAATGGAGCGATAAGGCATATGAACACACTCTTACAAGAGGCCAATAAATATGAAGATGCACTGAAGGCAGAAAATATAGCTTTAGAGAGGCATTGTTCAGCCTGACTTTGGATATATCAAGAGTTGAAAATTTGTAGAAGGGGCCTCACCCAACTAATGAGGAAGCAGTAAGAGGTGAAGGGCCTATCGAGAAAAGCAATCATCACCAACCATGGGTAATTCATGATCAACCCAGCAACACAAGTAACTTCTATGGCATACATATCCAACCTAGATTTATCCACTTATATTTTACATAAATCTCAACATTCATTGGATACCAAGAATCCAGTGTAATTCTGATTAAAGATAATGCCAAAAAATGAAAGATGTATTCTTCCTTTATTTTAGCCTAGAAAAATTAATACTCCGAGGTAAGGTATTTTGTGATATAACTATTAAGTGAAAAAGTTAGAATTTAAACCCATCTCTGTCTTACTTCAAAGACCATCCTAGAAAAAGTAGAGCACTGAGAAATTGAGAGATAAATGAGTCAATTGAAGCAAAGAAGAAGAATTCGCGAAATGAGAGAGTAGGATGTTGTGATGAGAAAAAGGGTTTTTTTTATTTTGAAATGTTTGGGCCTGGAGTTATTTGTGGTGATGTTAAAACCCAATCACAAGTTACATACTATATAGTAGAAAAATGATCACAAGCAATGAGAAACCTCAGAAATTATAATACTACAATTTTCTGTGGTCTGCCCATAGTTAAAGATGTTGGAAATGAACCAGGCATCACTAGCAATCTGAGTGACACCATTTTATAATTTGTCTCAGGTTCCTGTGTAGAGCAAACCATACACCCACATACAATAAGTAGCCGTGAACAGGATTCTTTGGTTATCTCACAGTTCTGGAGACTCAGTGTCCACCATCAGGTTTGAACCCTTTTAGAGTAGGAGATAAAATCTCTCCCACTCTTCTGCTGGCCCATGATGTGGGCTTGTCCCAAGGTCTCAGAACGTGATGTAATTGAAAGCTTAAGCTTTATTGATACAAGATAAATTCACGCCTGAGGAGAAGAGGCTAAAAATCATGCAGGAGGGACTGCTTTCAGGAATGACGGTACTTCCAGATTCAAATAACGTGTTAGTGAACGTTTCCTTTGGGAATTCTGGTATTTAGAATCGCAAGATGGTGGGGGTGGTCCCAGAAGTTCAGTATGAAAAATGGAGAGCTCTTTATTTATGACTTTCATGTCTCACTTCTGGAGAAGAATGGCACAGCACGTTTAAAAATGTTATTTGTGGACTGATAAATGTTTTAGGAATGTTCACCTGATCGTATGCTTAGGATGAGCTCATAATTTGTTTCTGATCTTCTCTTGACAAGAATTTCCAAACAGGAGAATCTGAAGGCATTTCAAAACTAATAATTCACAGCCTGGACTTGTATCAAGAGCTCTTGGAAATATGTCCTCCTGTGTAATTGGGATCCACTGTACTTTTGTATGGCACTAGACTGGATATAAAATCTTAGGGCTGCTGTCAGTGTGCTAACACTTGGTCTAAATTGTTCTTACACGAGCATCTGCTTGCCTTTTGATGAGAATTTAGGGGATACATCCTAAGAATGACTACAAAGCCCTATTCTCATTTATTATTATTATTATTATTATTATTATTATTATTATTTGGGGGGGCATCACTGCTCTCCAGTGGTGGGAGTAGGAGGCCCAGCCCCACTGCTGGAATTGAACCTCCATCCCAGTGGGCTGCAGTCCCGCGCACAACCACTACGCCACTGGGGCTCAGTCCCTCTCATTTATTATTGTTGGCAAGTATACAGTATATCTTAGCTTGTTCATCAAAAAGTAAGACAGTATTTTTAAGCTATGATATTAAGTGGCCCAGAAGAAAGTTATGTCTTGTCCCACAGTTATAAAGACCAGGAGTCTCAATTCAGGGAGCTGGGAGAGTTGTGTTCTCTTTAAAAGCTCTAGAAACAGATAATTCCTTGTCTCTCCCTGCTTCAAGTAGTTTCAGCTGTCCACTAAGTTGGAGATAACTCTTCAAATTACCATCATCCCTTTCTTTCTCTTTGTGTCTTTTCTCCCCTTTCATAGAACATCACTTTTTTTTTTCAGTTTGTCATACTACAGAAGCTTACATGCGTGTGTTGGGTGTGAGAGTAAATGCATCAGCACTGGGATTTTAAATAACAGAAGGGTTGCTTAAGGTAGACAGGTTTCAACAGGGCTATGAGAATAAGACAGAGTAGGAAGAAGGACCTGTGATCTACTTCTAAAGTAATTAAAACTCACTGCCATCAAGTCCATTCACACTGATAGCCATCCTATAGGACTAAATAGAACTGCTCTTGTGGGGTTCTGAGACTGTGACTCCTTAGGGGTACAGGAAGCTTCATCTTTCCCCATGGAGTGGCTGGTTCAGAACTGCTCACCTTGTGATTAGTAGCCCAACATGCAGCCACTATGCCACCAGGTATCATCTAAAATAATTTGCAACTGAAAGTTTATAAATACCAGCAGAACATGGTTTTGATGCAGGGCTGGAGGATAAGTCCTTCAGCTTAGAAAAACCATAACCAAGCACACTGTCATCGAATCAGTGTCAACTGCACAGGACAGGGTAGAGCTGCCCCTTCAAGTTTCCAAAGCTATAACTATACAAGAGTAGAAAGCCCTATCTTTCTCCCTTGTAGCGCTGGTGGTTTCCAACTACTGACCTGCTGATTACAACCCAACATGGAACCCCAACACTACCACAGTTCCTCCCCTTCAATGTAATGTCCTTAATGACCAATTAGAATAATTAGAAAAGTTTTGGGGCCATCACTTACAGATTGCTGTGGCATGGCTCAAAATTAAAATAAACAGCTGAAAACATGAATTCTCAGAACACGGACTGTTCAAAATCTGAATTTAGGAAATTGTAGCTCACCAGAAATGAAGAAAATGCATAAAGATTAATATCCTCAATATTAGTGAGCTGGAATGAACTAGTATTGGTCATTTTGAAACAGACCAACATAGTAACTGTTATATTCAGAGCAGCAAATTGAAAAGAAATGGTATTGGGTTAATCATCAAAAAGAATGTTTCAAGATCAATGTAGAAGTACAATGCTGTAAGTGATAAGAGAATATCTGTATGCCTACAAGGAAGACCAGTTAATGTGACTATAATTCAGATTGAGGCACCGATCAGTCATGCCAAGGATGAGGAATTTTAAAATATTTACCAATTTCTGCCTTCTGAAATTGATTAAACATGCAATCAAAATGTGTTGGCAACTACGGCTGATTAGAATGTGAAAGTTAGAAACAAAGACAAATCAATAACTGGAAAATATAGGGTCCATGAGAGAAACAAAGCTGGAGATAATATAATAGTATTCAAGACAGATGACTTATCCATTGCAAATATCCTTTGTAACAAAAAGAGCAGCTATACATGTGTACTTCACTAGATGGAATATTCAGGAATCAAATTGACTGTATCTGTGGAAAGAAATAATGGAGACATCTATCACAACAAGGGGCTAACTGTGAATTAGACAAACTTTTCATTTGTTCATCTACAAGTTCAAGTTGAAGCTGAAGACAGTTAAAACAAATCCACAAAAAAACTAAAGTTGATAATGAGAAAAAACATTAAAAAGCCCCAAAACCATTTCCATTGAACCAATTCTACCTCAGAGTGATTCTTTGTAGGCCAGGTAGTCGAAGGCACTAGACTCAAGGTGTGCACCTGCCCCTGGACTTTCTAGTCTGAATGGAGGCATGGTTTCAAATATACTTCTGAATATGAATATAAGTGACCTAATTTTGGAGACTCTCTTAATAGCATTTGATGCAGTGGACTCTCGTGACCAAAATTCCAAAAGATGTGTGGGATGACATTAATACATACATGAAGAAAGCAAAAGTCATTTAAAAATAGGAAAGAAAAGAGAAATCAAACTGACGTCAGAAACAAACAAACAAACAAACAAACAAAATGCATTGCCCTTGAGTCGATTCTGATTCACGGTGACCCAATAGGTCAGAGTAGCACTAACCCTGTGGATTTCTGAGACTAGATCTCTTCATGGGCATAAAAAACCTCACCTTTCTTCTGCAGAGCAGCGAGAGATTCCAAACCGCTGACCTTATGGCTAGCAGCCCAAGGCATATCCCACTGCGGCACCAGGCCTCCATTTAGGATGACTGAGAGTCTGAAAAAACTGTATTGCACAGGGCAGCAACATTCAGATTAGATCCAAGCTCACCCTCCTATAGCATGGCTTCATGTCCATTGATAACGTGGGTCTACCGGACAAGACCGTGGGAGCATAGACCAGACAGGGCTTTGAACTGATTCATTCTGGTGTGACCTCTGCTGAGATTTTGCATCAACACATCAGATATACAGAATGAAAGTCTACATTATGACTGTCTTGCCAACAGTTTCATATAGACCCCCCAGGAGATTTCTATGTGTACATAAGAAATACCTGGGCATCTTCATCAGAAAGATTCTGATTCTTTCTCTCTCATGTGGATGCAAATCTTCTGCATAGATTTGAACTGGATTAAGTTAGTCAAAGTCATTTTACCAGAGGTTAGTACTTCAATGAAAATGTAGAGGGACACAATTCAGTCACTAACAAAAATGTAGATGAGTAAATTTGGGAGAAATATGGGCAGCAAAAACTAATATAACCACTTGGTTAAATAAAAGAATCTTATCCAAAAAAAAAAAACTCAGAAACCATTTCTAAAAGTTTTCAGAATTTTTATATGTTAAATCAATATATATATGACTCATATATGTGACTATTCACATAACAAACAATTTAATCATTCAAGAATGATTTCAATTTCAGAGCATTATTTTCTTGAACTAATTGTTGTTAGTTTCCCATTTCTTCCTAACCTCTCCTGCCATGTCCTGAAGTAGTGTTTAAGCCAATCACCAGCTTCATCGATTTGCCTCTCCTGAATTTCATGTATAGGGAATCATACAAATCATACAAACAAAATCATACAAAATCCAAAACAGGAGAAAACCTCAATCAAAAAGAAAGCAGACAATATTTGAAACAAAAGGCTTTAAAACAGGTCAGAAGGGAGATCAAATGATAAGGTGTGACATCTTAATCTAACTACCTCTGCTATGATTGAGCTTGCAGTGCTCTCTGTCTGATAGCAAGCTATTCACATCTTTAGACTATGATCAGAGGAGATTCAACCGAGGTTTACTCCATGTGGGAACCTGGAAAATGGTTTTGGGACTTTCACCATCTTTGACAATCTTCTGCACACGTATTCAGATTGTAATCCCTGATACCCTTTCCTTCTCCAGATTTTGACTTATCATTTACAATCTTGGATCACACAGGCTGGTGCACTTTTTTAATGTTTCATTTAGATGGCTAGAAACCCATAAAAATTCTTTAAGAAGTTGTCCAGCACTCAAAAATTAAAACTTATGACCATAAAGCTAAGCATACACTTCTTTGTGATTGTACTTGTCAGATGATGTGTTAGACCTTTCTCTTATGATAATATAAAGATACATTGTCTCATTATCTTCTTTAGGAATGGCAAATAATGTGTGCCTATAAAAAA
Source organism: Nesogale talazaci (assembly GCA_004026705.1). Lineage (NCBI taxonomy): Eukaryota > Metazoa > Chordata > Mammalia > Afrosoricida > Tenrecidae > Nesogale > Nesogale talazaci. The sequence continues at coordinate 63,572 of PVJH01005992.1, read as the reverse complement.
TGTGGTTAGTGGGCTAGGACACATAACAGAGGCTTTTTTATCTTGTCTGGTCTTTTTGTTTGCTCCTTTGTCATTGGGAGAAAGGCCTGGGTTTATAATATGCAAGAAAGTGCAACCTCTTATTTTTGTCCAACTCTATTTGTCAGGTTACTTACGGTCACAAATCTAAGCACTTTTCACTAATTTAGCTACTTTCTCTCTAAGGTGTGTCTTTTAAAAAATGCATACTAATCTTTTAGAATCTATAAAATGTTACAAATGTCTATTCATTAAAAGAGTAACACACTGGAATTTTCTCTCCACTAGCCCCGGGAGGAGAGTTCAAACATTTCCTCCATTACTGCCTGCCCTTCTTAATGTGCCAGCTTTTCATGAAAGAGCAGCAATCATGGGGGGGCAAACATTCGATCGAAGCACATGTTCAGCACTGAAGACTTCTCCTTGGCCTGCTGACAATGCCTCAGCATGAATTCTGAGACACATCTTATTAGAATTCTGTCTGGATGCTTTCAAGTGTTCAGTAAAAGTGATTCCAGAAAACCAAGGCCAGCACATACTCTACAGAGGAGTGAATTTCAAATATTTGTGTGCTATTGACTCTTTCACCTTAAAGGAGAAGAAAGGAAGGGAGATTTTATTTCTGTTTATTATAATTCCTACTCTCAGGTCATTCAGTAAACTTCTTTTTGTTGCTTAAGGATTTTATTCTTGGACATTAAATATGCATCTCTTGATGTGCGACTATGAGGAGACAGAATTCAAAGGGCTCTTGCTCTGATTGACTATGACTCTGAGAGAAGCCTAATATTATTTTGAGTTTTCAGAAGACTTTTAAATAGCTTGAGATGGTAGGTGAATAAGTATTCAAATGAAACTTCTAAATTATTTCTCACTACTTTATGCGATAACACTTCATTTTCTGCACAGTTGTTTCACATGAACTATCTGATGTAGAATTGGCAGAATAATTTCTATCATCACACAGATAAATACATAGCTGTGTGAATATGTCGACTCTGGTGACACAATAGATTGTTTGGTTTCTAACACTTAGCCTAGGTTTGTGTTACTGATACCTGGAAAATGCAGCATTCATCTGTTTTCTTTAACCTACTAGACAGAAGTATCATTTGCACATTTAGAATATGCATATTTTAACTCAAAGATATTACACTTGAGCAAGAACTTATTTAAAGTGTATGATGCAGAGAACAGACATTACTCCTGTCAGGTTTACATGAAGATCTATAAGGCACGAGCTGGGGGTGGCTTTTCCTCTCTAATGCAGCATTGTCTCCGGCAGCTGCTTCTCCCCCAGCAGAACTTTCCATTTTTTATGTAGAACTTACTTTACTCCTAACTTTGACTTTTACTCTTTAGCCATTTCTATCCTCAAAAGGCCATTTAAAAATGTAAATTATCCCTCCTCATAGGTAACGGTATGATGCACCCCCATGTGGAAATAAACCCAATGGCTATATTACCCATTGGAAAGAGTGCTGCTTGATTTTTATGTCTTAGATCAAACTTAGATTTGGCATATCCCTATAATCTGTTCACTCTTGAGGTGTATCTTTCTAATTGTTCTTGTGGATCAATTTAAATCTCAGAGACAAAATGGAAGTCTGACTTTCCCAGAGGGATGATGTGTCAGGAACAATACATACTTCTCACGTCCTGGTAGTTCAGTGTCAAAGACCAGGTTGTAAAGCAGTTATTGGCATTGTGCAAAATTTCAGCAACTGGGTGCTCTTCAGGCTCCAGGATTCATATTGGATGAAGCCCCATAGGAATGACCCTTCGTCTACAGCCAAAAGGTGGATTGTTCATCTCCAAGTCATGTCTTGGTCACGTTCATAATAGTCAGGGAAGGCAAGCCAGCTTCTACCATTTCACTGGCAGGACTGATGGAGTCAAGATTGGAAACCAGCAGGAGAACCACCCTGACCCTACCCACACTGAATTCTTAGAGTTCTTGCTCTTCGTGGAAATGGCCACTCACCTTCACCTCCCCCTAAAAGGGGGGGTTCTTTGGAAACGGTGGCATTTCTTTCGGTCTGCGTGATCCTACTGCTCTTCTACAAACTTGTGGCCAGAAAGCTCAGCTGCAGAGCTTCCACAAAGGTCCTAGCATTCTTGCCAATTAGTGGTCCAGGGTTCTGGTGTTGACGATTAATTTTATTGTTCTCCTTTAACTTCATTCATATCCAAGACAGGGGAAAGAGAGGGATGGAAGGCATCAAGGACTTGGGATTCAAGAGTAATGTGCTCCATCACTCAGAGTAAATGAAATCTTACCTCACATTCAAGTGATTTAAGTTGATATGCCATTATTGTGATATATGTGATGATAAAGGGGTAGGTGTCTAAAGATGTTTCAAAGATGTGTTCTACCAGTGATGGAGTCCTGAAATTTTATAAATAGATATATCCTTTGCATTTAAAGTTATTCGCCATGTGTAGGTAAAAACATTTTTGATATTAAAACTAAGATGTCAAATAATGTTTTCTGGTGTTGGCAGGAGTATAATAGATAATTTGTAATATTGAAATAATTGGATCTAGATTCAATCCAGGATTTATCTTGTGTGTGTGTGTAGGTTGGGATGTTTGCAATGTATGATGTGAGAAGTGTGAAAAGCCTTTCATTAAAGTCCTAAAGGATACAAATGCTTGACATATTCCACCGCTAACCCAAAGATTGGCAGCAAAAATCCAACCAAAAACATCAAGGAAGAAAGGTCTGATGACTGCTGGCGATCCAGCCACAGAAACCCTTGATATCCCACTTTGATTCTCACATACATAGGCTTACTATGGTTAGAATAGACTTGACAATAGTTTCTGTTGTTATTTTCATCTATTCTTTAATACATATCTCACTGGCTGGTTTGAATTTTAGAAAGTCTCATCCATAAAATCACCCTTTGAGATTAAGACACATTTCTATCTATATAGCCTTTTACTCAGTGCATCTTTATTAAGTATGCACCACACCCATATCACTGCTACTCTGACAGGTATCAATGATACAATAGTAAATTAGAGTAAGTCCTCTTCCAAATAGACTTACAGTCTAATGGAACCCATAGACTATTGGAGAAAATAGAACAAAATTGATCAATTATTCCTGTGCTGCCAATAAGGGGCTCTTGATAACTATTTCTTGTATCACTAAATGCAGCGAGCATCCTGGTCATTTTCTATGGGATCAACAGATCATCAAGAAACCAGGGGAGGGGGAAATGCTGACAAACAATTAGAGCATGGGAAAAGCCTGGACATTCAAAAGGGAGAGAACCACTGTAGACACTGCCAACAATTTATTTTTAAACCACAAAAAGATTCTTCTTTCCTATTAGGTCTATTGAGATTTGCTTGTTAGTAACTAGCTGCCGTCATTCACTTAAGGGAAGGTGCATCTTATCTCAGTCTGTGGATGAAAATGGATAGGTTGTGAATAGGTATTCTCTAGATTCCAGATCAGATATAATATGCCTTGCTCTAGTTTCAGGCCTGTTTACTATTGGCTTTTTTCAAGTTTTTCAGTAATACATTAAGCATTTTATAACTCAAGTGGAAATTATGGGCACGGCCCTGGTCAAACATGTCAATTTTGGCAGCAAAGAGTGTAAATGAAAAAGTAACAAGTTTGGTCATTACTTCTCTCATTACATTTTTTTTTCTTTTAGAAAATTTCAAAATGATCCATAATACAGGAATGTTTTTCTACCATTTTAAAAATTTTATTTTAGAAGATTCATTTTTATTTTAGAAAATTTTAAAAAGACCCATAATACAGGAATATTTTGTACCATTTTCTTCTTCCATTTTATATACAGCACAATCATATTTGTGGACTTTTCCAAAAAGGTAAAAGCTGCTGCTTATTACATGGTCAGCAAGTAGCTCGTGGAGAGTGCTTTCTTCCCCCTGGGATGCTGCCTTCAATCTGATATTCATTTTAGCTCAGAGCAGTTGTAAATACCAGCCCGTTTCTGTGAAATGTAACTGGTGTTTGCTCTGGGCTAATGGGACAGCCATGTTCTGTTTGCTCTGTCAGGAGCTGTACCCAACTACCCACAGTACTTTATTCAGATCAGCGCCCACGAACCAGCTGTCCTAATTCCAGGTGGACTGCTAGAAATCTTTTTACTTACAGCAACAGCTGTGCCACCTGGTAGCTTACAAAGCAATCGTCAGATGAATCAACCATTGTTACAAATTCACTTTTTGTCTGGTAAACAGTTTGCATAAACTAGTATAACCGAAGATAGTTCCAGCGTGATCCACACTGAAATGCTATGAACACTGAAAGCCTTGTCTGCACTGTGCTGCATTGTTGCCAGCACCTACCATTTTTTTAAATGATGACTACAGTTGACATGCCAAAATTGGATTTGTAAAATTGCAGTTCTATCTCTCATAACATTTGTTCTCTATTGCCAATATACAAGCTATGCCTTTATTTCATTATTTTCTTTAGTCATATACATACTTTGCTCTAAGTCCTCTCACTGTTATTTTGAATATATAACAAAATTTCCCAAGCTTGACATAAGCCTGTAGAGGAGCTTGAAATACAGAGTTTCACACTGTTACTTTATTATTTGCAAGCAGATAAAGTAAGTTCAAGTAAACACTAACAATTATTGCTTTATCAAAATCTTGTATATAGCTGCATTCCATGAATACAATTCATTTGCTCATTAAGCATGTAAGAATTGGTTTAAAAAGTACCACCGATGAGCTAATACGCTTTAGAAAGCAATGTGTTAGTGTGAACGCCTTTACTAAATTAATTTCCTGAATGTGTAAATAAGTCCATGTACACAGGGAAACATACATACACAGCCTGAAATTCAGAATATTTAAGAGATGCTTTATCTCACTCTTAGTTCAAAGCTGCCCTACTTTTACAATCCCAAGAAATGATTTAATTCAATAGATTAATATGGATGTACTTAAATACTTTGAAAGGTACTGTGTAGACTATTATCGAAACTGGACAGTTTCAACCTCCAAGCAGATCCCAAGGGGGAAGAAAGATCTATAGATCTGTTCCTTTAAAGATTCCAGTCTAGTAAATCCAATGACTGGTTCTATCCTGCCCCACAAGTTCCCAAAGTGTCAGAATCAACTCAATGGCACATTTAAAAAAGATAAAGAAAAAAAAAAAACAACCCTCATTACCACGCAGTCGATGCTGACTCCTGGCGACTCTCTGTGACTTTCCAAGACTGCAACTGTTCATAGGTAGAAATCCCAGTCTTTCTTCTGTGGAACTAGCTGCTGCTGATTTCAAAATACCAGCTGTGTGGATCGCAGCCCCGCATGGAACCACTGCACAAGACAATGTGAAGTGAAAGTGCATCAATTAGCAGTAACATCTATATCTATTGATTTTTTTGTTTGGTAGTGAATCTCATTTTGACATGTTCCCTCTGCACCTGACGGTCCTGAAGTCTTCACACCCTGGCATTTGACTCTTCTTTGAGGAGGCAGCTCTTCCTCGGTCATGTTCAGAATGCCTTCCAACCTAACGAGCTCCTCTCCTGGCCCTGTGTCTGACAGTGCCCCACTGCTCATCATAAGGTTTTCAGTGGCTGATTCCACATAGGGTGCAGGATCTTCCTCCTTTGCAGTCTACTCTTCGTCTGGGAGCTGAAACCTGTTCACTTCGAGTGCCCCTGATAGTCTTTGAAATGCTAGTGCTTTAGCTTACAGAATCATAGTAACACAAAGTCATCACAGTAAAACAAACTGTCAGACACAGGACGGGATGGTATTATTAGGAAAACAAATGAAAAGTTCATGATTAAATAACATGCCTTCTATGGAGGACCACCTGTTTTATAAACAAGATATCATTTTCATAAGCATTACTTTTACTTAATGTGAATATGAGTGCTTTTGAAGGTTCATTAAGTTCATTTGAAGTGTATCATTATCTATTTCACTAGAAAACAAATGCCCTCTTCATTAGAAGTAAATGCTTCCAGCTTTACCAAGAAAAATATATTGATGTTTTCCTGGAAAATTAAAAAAAATAAACCTTGAGAGCTCACTTTTACTATGTATTAAGTGAAATTTTGAAGGCTACAGTGAGTCATGTAATTAATACATTATGGGGAATTATTTCTAGTACTTTCTAACTAGTCCTGTGACCTTAAAAAATTAATCAATCAAAGCTTTGGTATCCTTCTCTGTAAAATTAAAAGTTTAAATTATATAATTTCATTTCAAAGTAGTTATTTCTCTGTCACTATCCAAATGCCGCCCTGCCTTCCAACAATATACAATCATATATTACGTGATTGGCCTCCATACTTTGCAGATACTCCCTGGGTTTCAAATCAGGTCTCTTTGGACACATGTATAAGGTTCCTATTTAGCCTTACAGTAGTGCAAGAAAGTTGTGAAGACTTTACAATGTAAACGCTGCATTTGTGGCAAATGAGTATTATTGAGATGAATTTGTTGCAAGTAGATGTTAATTGAAGTCTTTGAAAGTGAGAAAAAATTATACGAAGTGAGAATTTGAAATAAATCCTGCCCAAAAGTTAGCGTCCAATCAGACTACCTTGAATGAGTATGGCTTTCTGCAGTCCTGCCAGTAATCCAGTCTCATGAAAAGGCACCTGCAAGCCTTCCTACACCTCTTCTGAGGCTCCCATTCTAAGTCTTCAACTGTAATTTGCTAGTTCCGGTTAACCTAAGAAATTATCCAAATTGTAAAAGTGAAAGTCCAGCATTGAAGGACCAGTAATGGTTGTAAGATGCTCTGTTGGTTGGTGTCATGGGTTTTGAGCTAAGCTGCTAACCTCAAGGTCGGCAGTACATACTCAGTAACAGCTTCTCAGAGGAATAGTGAGGCTATCTGCTTCAGCAAAGATTTACAGCATCAGAAAATACAGGGAGTAGAAACGCCAGTCTTTGTATTCTGTACCATAGGCTGATCATGAGTCATAACAGACAGGAACAGAGTAAGAGCATTTGTTTATCAATTGGATGTTCTAAAACTGGAGACTGCTTATAATTTGAACAGATAAATTTGTAATAGAAGGTTTTTTTTAACAGACTAACCATTAACAGCATGATTTTGCTTTTAAAAGTTAAATACACAGAAGATACAAGAGACAAAGGAATTTGTTTGAAGTCATGTGGCTAGTGTCAACAGTTTCAATCATTTAACTCTCAAGGCCTAAGGGAGCAGCGCTAGTATGGAATGGCTACACTTTGGACTGCTAACTGGATATCTGATACCATCAGAGGCCCCACCGGAGACAGATGGAGCTGTCTACTACTGTAAAGTATTACAATCCCAAACACTCACACAGGCAGGTCCACTCTGTATTCCAGAGTTGCTGTGAATTGTTATGCACTCCATGCCAGTGAGTTTGGCTTTGGAAAGAGGCACAAGGACCTTCTGTGAATACTTGCTCTGTTTCTGTGGGAATTTTGTCTTCAAAATTGACTGACTGACTACTAAACATTGTTCATGTCCTCCAAAGTCTTCATCAGACCCTTGTTGGTATAGAAAACATTAAAGCAAAAAGACAGGCAGTATAAGATTCATTAAAAAAATTAATACTACTTGAGAATTTGGACATAACATGTGAAGTTGCCTTGAATTGTAGTCAACACAGTGGTCTTTGGTTTCAGAGACTCGATAATGTCATCTCAAGACTTAAACAAAGATGTTGCAGCAGAATTATGCATTCTCACATTTAAATTTTGAAAAATAGGAAAATTGCACATGTATTCTCTACCTGAAAAAAACTATTGGGAAATCTGTGAGGATTCTCTCAGAGCATCAGTTCCAATTTTTTATCAACAAATGCTATCATTTCTTAAATGTTAAATGGGAAACCCTTCAAATATCACAGCATGCTAGTGAAAGAATCATCAATAGAAAACTTGCCAAAAATAGAACAAAAGTTTAAAATTTACACTAGATGGAAGAGAGAGAAATTCTCAATACTGATCACAAAAGGTGTAAAATATTCTTGCTGCCCATCTGGAAGGAGGCTACATTATGCGGCGATGATGCAAAATCAAGAGTCTGAATGCTATGTCATCTTTGGCCATGCTGACATCCTTCTGTTCCATCATGTAACCATGCTCAAGGCAGAAACTTAAAGCAGAAAGATGTAAACGGAGACATTTCCGACATCACTGTATTGACTCATTTAGCCATATGTTTTTTGAGTGGGAAATATCTACTGAGATTTGGAAACTGTATAGGAAATGCTGCCTGGGGAATACAATCGTTTGCTTAACCCCATTCAAGCAGGAAGAGGAATCTATTGGCTAATTCCTAGACTGGGAACATTAAATTTGTAAGACCATTGTAATGGGAAGTTCTTGACTCTCCAGTTGTTCAAACTCCTCTTGCCTCAGACTGACTTTGCTTTGGGCAGGTAAGGGATATGTATGTGTATAGAACTTTAGGAAGAAAGAAACTATGCATGTATATTCATTGCATATATAACTATATCTAGGTATGTCAAGTGTTTGCTGCCAGGGGTTTGGTCATGCATGTATTGGTCTGTTCCACACAAAACATGTTTAACATGGCTCTTCAGTCAGTGAATGAATGCAGAAAAATTCTTTTAGTAACTGTCTTGTCAGTCTCATAGGATTCAGTGAGGTAAGTGGCTTTTGGGGGTATCAGATAGGCTAATTAAAATCAAGGCAGAGAGATCAGCTCAGCAAGTTATAGTGATGACTTGTTTTTGTTTTGTTTTCTATTTTCCCCTCCCAACAGGGTAATTGTGATAGATTTTCTCGAAAGGCACAGTATGCTCACAGGGGCTTATTTTGAAGAAGGTTTAGGAAAATTAAAAACATCAAATGTCCAGGAAAATTGTGCTGAGGAATTTTATTGTATCACAACGATGCACCTGCTCATTGTTAAAGGGTAGCGATTTCATTGGGAAAACTTCCCACAGCCTACAGCCTTGATCTTTCTTTCCCCTTCATTTCCCAGCCCAAAGAACATTTTAAGAGAATGATACCAGGGTGCTCTTTGGACAAAGCATGCATTCCAGAGCATAGAATTCTTTGTGAATGAGTGAGAGATGGAAACATTGTTTTCAAAGAAAAAAAATACCCTTGCATTATAATATCTTGGTTTCTTTTTGCTCATAAAATTCTACTTAAACTTATTTTCAGCCTAATTCTTGGGTAGTACAAACCATACATCCATGGTTTGCTAACCAACAAGTTGTTTGTTCAAGTTCAACCAGATGTACATCAGGAAAAAGGCTTGGTGATCTATGTACTTCTGAACAAAATCGGCCATCAATTATCACTCGGTGTACAGTTCTAGTCTGCCATCTGACAATTGTTACAAGTTGAAATCAACTCATCTGAGTCAAATCAATGACACCTGATTAAATTCTTAAAATGTTTAAATGAAAAAGCCTGGGAAAGGAAATATTATAAACCATTATTTGTATGTATACCAGAGAGTGCTGGATTTTGGGTGCTCCCTTGTGATTGGTTTTTGTGAATAAGTAAACTCCCAAGAATTTATTGGAGAGGGGTGTTAAGAAATGATGAAAGGGAAGAGGGAGGGCAAGCGTGAGGGAGACTATCATCCAAAGCCAAGAAGAGTCAGTCAGTCAGTCAGAGCTGTGTGAATGGGGGCAGACACTTCCTTTCCTGGTAATTTAACCTGCAAAACAGGAGTCATACATTTTAATAATGACATTTATTTTGCACAGCTATAAAAAGACCTAAAACACAAAGGTGTGCATGGTACTCTGGAGGGATAGGCTATATATTAATTGTCCTTTCTATTTCTAATAGTAATCATATACCCATCTATAAAATAGTCAAACCTTATAAGTAAGCATTCAATACTGCCTTAAGAGTAACTAATGTTCATTAAAGGCACTGTTTCTATATAATTTATAAATTTTGCATTTACTTCTATCCATACATGCTGATAGCATTCACAACATTAATTAAATTGGGAATTTTATTGATGTGTAAGTCCAGGTAAACTAGAGACAAACTCACAGATATGCATATGGATATAAGGGTATGGTTTATATACAAGATGAATATGATATTAAGAAAACACCCCAACCCAGTCCAACTCAAAGTCATAAGTCCAATTTAGCCCACGTGCCTGATACCAGTCAATAATGTCTCCTTCTGACTCACGAAGTTACGGTCCAATGGGTGTAGAGTCTGGGTGCTGGCAAGGATCTCCTCATGGCTCCTCACTTCCAGGGTTCAGGGTCCATCAACAGCATCCAGTGGGGGTAGAAGCAACTGAGCACTGGCAGGGGTCTCCATGTGGCTTCTCCAGCTTCAGAGGTCCGGTTCCATCAGGGTAAGGCCGGGTGGCTTCTCCTCCGGCTCCTTCAGCTCCTCAGAGACAGCCATCTTGTGCGTAATTCATCGTCTCTGAGACTAACTCCCAACAACTCCCAACTCCATCATCTTCATGAGAGAAATATCATGAGATTTCCCCGAAGTCTCAGGAGAAAGTCATGCTCACATGGAGACCTCATTGGCTACTCAATGGTTATCTACAAATTAACAAGCTAGACTCCATGTCTACATCTCAATCATGAAATTAACATAAGCACATGATCGCCACAATTAATCAAATCTCTTTCCACTAACAGAGACTCATTCACTGCTATCAAGTCAATGTTGACTCACTTTATAAGACAGGAGAGCATTGTCCCTTGTGGGTTTCCCACACTAACTTTATATGGGAGTAGAGAGTCCTGTGTCTCTCCCTTGGAGCATCTGGTGATTTCAAGCTAACAACCTTTCAAATAACAACCCAAGATGAGATAAATGAGAAAGATAAACAGTCCCAGGATCAGTGAAAAGCTGGTAAAAGATGAGAGTGCAATTCAGTATTCCTTCCACTAAATCTTAGGTCATTTTTGGTTGCCTTGATGGAGTAAATACTTAGAATACATTTTTTAAAAAGCAGAGTCTCTTATAAATAAGTAAAGCAAATTTACAAACAAAATGATAAATCAAAAGACAAAAGACTTTGTGTGCATAAAGATTTAAGAGAGAAGTCAGAGGAAGATGATATAGAGGTCCTTGTTGTTCTTATCAGTTTAGGGATATGTGGACACATTTTGTTGGTTTTCTTTTATTTCAACCATGAAAAATGGACTTTCTACATCTAAGTGTCAAAAAAACCTGCTATGTTGAGTCTGCTGGTGAGAAAGATAAAATATTATGATAACTCACACATCAGCAATTGGAAATAGAAAATAATAATTCTGTCTATACTGCTATGAGGACATGGAAAATGTGAAAATGTCCAACGTCGATGCCAGGGAAATGTTGAGAGCCTAATAAAGAATGATGTGGGTGTGTCTCCATAGTAAAGATGGGTATTCATCACCACGTCTTACAGAAACACATTTTATTTTAGTTACAAGAGGTTTAACATGTTTTTTGACCCTCTAGAAGTTTTATTCCTATAGATGATGCTACAATGTTGACAATAAAAATTGACTGATAATTTTCTCTCATTAGCAACATGTTTTCTTGGGACAGGAATTAAGTACTTGAAGTACATTTTTGCATGGTTATTGAGAAACTAGATTTATTTGATAGAAATATCACAGGGTACAATCCATGCGGTTTGTAATCTTCCATTACCTCGGAACAATATTAGATATTAAAAAATAGCAGGAATGCTGGCCATGTAAGAAGACAAAGACTCAAATATTTAGCATGCAGATTAAAAAAAAAGCAAGTACGGGACAGGATGTCTCAAAAGGTGCGCTACACTGCCTTCATATACTTGCTGGCGCTTGCCTGCCATGTGACCTCCGACCTTTGAGTCCAAGTAAATCATCCAATGTACCAGTGATTAGGCCACAAAATGAAACTTGTCTCTATCCATCACCCTGACAAATCCCCCCTCCAGGAGCTATGTCGTATTGCCTGTCAGTTCATCACCCACCTCATTCTATCCGCCCTGCAGACAGCAAGTCCCCTGGGCAGTTAATTGAACAGATGCACACCACGCTGCATCCGGAAGATCCACAAAGCTGGGCAGGGGCAGCCAGCAGAAAGGGGCACAATGACAAACAAAAGCCTTCTGACAGAGAGCACGGCTTTGTTCTGCTTAGAACATGCAGGTCCCTCCAGCTCATGCCGATCGCTGTGAGGACCTTGATTTTGACTCACCAAGTCCCTCGCAGCTGCTCGGCTTCCCAATATTGAAAGTTCAGCTCTTCCAGTATGGGGAGTTGAGGGAGGCAGAAATGAGAAGGGCTTATTGAAAGCTAAAAACAGCAGAAACAAGTAAAATCTGGCTTGGCTCTCAAGTACAAAATGTTATTTTCAAAGCCTACAAATTATGACACAGTGATTAACATGCAATTTAAATATATTTAAACAACAATTATATCACTTTCCCAGCCCTGCTAATTGGCCTCACAGATGTTCCCTTGGAGTGGCATGGCCCTTCCAAGGGGGGAATGAATGAGATGCTTTTTATCCTGGGAAACAGATAAAAAGGAAGCAAAAATATAAAAAGCAGCCACTAACCCCTAAGACAATAAATGTGAAGGGACTTTGCCTAGTATTGATCCATTTGAATGCTGAAAATGGCAATCACGATGACTCACCCAGCAGTCTGTCCCGAGAGGGAGCTGGCAGGTTTCAGAGGGGCTGAGAGACTTGTCAAACAGGGAGCATGAGTGCGTTCTAAGACTGCATGGCCTTGTCTGCTGTCTTGTGGCCCAACAACTGCAGGACGTTCCATTATTTTAATATGGTGCCCTTCCTATTGATGCATGCACAACCAAGGTAATCCATGTAGATAATAAGCCTTTTTGGGAAGAAGGCCAGCTAGTGAGTTATAACTGTGATCAGTTCTCTCAAATTTTATAAAAACACAAAATGTGCAGCAATTCATATGACTGCCAGGACTGTGGTTCCACTATCATCTAGTCTGGCAACTGCTGCAGGGTGAGAGGTTGAAGGAATCCTGCTAACTACGCATATTTTAGACTATTTTCCCTTCTTATATGCCATCACATTTGCCAATTGCTGGCAAGTAATTTCTGCTTTGTGAAAACTCGTATGTCCGAGAAGGACTGTGCTGCTCAGATCTTTTAATGCTTGACTTTTCCAAAGTAATCCATGAGGCTTTTCTTCCAAGATACCTGCAAGAACTCTTCAACCTCCAGCCTGTCTTTGACTTAGTAGCCCAGAGACTGGATGTCATTATAGAACTGAAATAAAGTCATTGCAGCCTTATTTCTCTCTTGTCCTTCCTTCTAATAAGTTCAGTTAATTTCTCACAGTACAATGTAAATCCCAAAGGACCAGGGGCCATGTCTCTCCTAGTTCATCCTGGTATTTCCAGCATCGAAGTCAGTATCTGAGACAGCTTTCACAAATATTTGTTCACTACTTGGTAAGCAATCAGGGATAAATGAGCAGGAAAAAGCCAGGGCTTTTCATTTGATGCACTCTCAAAAAAGTGATGGTCATATTTCTTGTTCAAAGCATTGGATTTTGTACAACAGTTCTTTTTCAAATTTTATAAAACAAAAAGATTGAATGTCTTATGTAAAGATAACAGAGCAGACCTATCTGTACATCCATTCATGAACTGTTCGGCTTTTAGCGATGCTTCCTGGATGACATCCACACTGATAATTTGGCACTGAAATGTAATTTACCAGTTGCCATGGAGTCAATTAAAAATTTCAATCTAGCAGACTTGAATATTCAAGTCTTCATATCTCCCTATTGTTATACAGCAGGGCAGGACTTTCAAGGTCCATTCAGCTACAATATTCAGCCTTCTCTTCACTAAGAGTTCAATTGCAAAGCATGATGTAAATGAGAGTCTGAGACGTTTCAACATTGGCCTAATTCTTACCACCCAAATGGGGATTGGAGCCCAAATCAAAAATAAGTCTATTGTACAACACCTCTTCCTATGAATTGCATTACTAAACCGATTTCTAACTTTCTGAGTTATGCTATTCAGCCTATTGAAAGGTATGTTAGTAGAGAAGGAATGAGATACATATTGTATATGCTTTAGTCTGATTAACTGGTTATCAGAGGGGAAACTGAAACGTAAATTCACTGTGGTCATCCAGTACTCTTACTTTGATTAGTCTAGCAGACTAATTCCATTAAGGAAAAGTGTGTTATTGAGTTCTTATTGATTTACACTAAATAATTCATCTCCATGGGACCATACTCTTCTTAAATTGGTTTATGAAGTTCTAAATTATATAAGCATTGACTTATTTAGCTGCTTCAAATTTAAAAGGTAGGTGCCTCCAAGGTTATTTTAGTCATGTCTGTTCCAATAGATGGAGTCTTGAAGATGTTTTGGGATCACAACACTAGAATTCCCACACGGAGGTCAGTGGTTTGAACCCAGCTGAGTCGCTCTATAGGAGAAAAATGAAACTACTTCTTTTTTCTGTAAATACTTATAGTCTCAGAAATGCTAACGAGCAGGTCTACTCTATCCTATCAGTGCCTACGAGTCAGAACTAACTTGATGGCAGTAGCTTTGCATTTGCAAAACCAAAATGTTGCAAAGGTAAATGATATGGAATCAAATCTTTTTCAGTATCACCAGTTCTTAAAAGTTACTGGCAGGTAGTAATTGCTCAAAACATATAATTAATGAATCAGTATTCATATTTAATTGGATAATAGGTCCAATACTCACATAGGCCTCCCTCTCCTGATTGCAAAGAACATTATCCATTATATTTCTCATCATTTCATTTCTACTATTACTTAATTCAAAAATGAGTATTACAGTGTAATAACATTGAACCCATTTTTTTCCCATTAAGACCTGATTTTGTCTGACTCTAAATACAGAAAAGCAATATAAAGTGTGATTCCAAAGGGAAAAAATTCGATTTTTCCTAGATTTTCTGCTATTTCTTAATTTAGAATTTTAAACAGTAAGACTGAAGAGAAAAAACTGTAACTAAGAAGTCGACCCTTTGCTGAAATGGTTAAAAAAAATTCATGTAGCTTGACAGCAATCATTATTCCAGCTAACTTGAAATCCATTTCTACCTCGTTCTAGGTAAGTTTCTTCTTACCAGGGAAATGTTAATCCTGAGGTGTATATGGTCACTTTAGTCATTTAAAATATAAACAAAGAAAGTTTTTTTCATTTGCATCCAAAGTTAGTTGTCGATTAATATTTTCCTTTCTTTTCCCAAGAGGTAATCCAAATATTTATTGCCAACTTTTAAAAAATTATTATTTATTTTTAAAATTTACTTTTTCTATGTTATTTTCCATTGCAGGGATTAAGTTCAGCTATGTACTTTTCCTAAAGCATAAAGAAAAAGTCTCCTATTGTCAGGGCGCATCACATTTTACTGTTTAGCAAACTTCACTGTTGTGCATGTGTTCTTCTTTGGTTCACACAACTCATGTGGCTTTTCTTCCTTTCTTCCTCTCTTTTTTCTCATATGATTCATTCATGTGACCTTTTATTATTTCCATCGCTCCATTTTTCTTTCCTATTAGAGTGAAATTGGACACAGCCCTCCTCCTGCCTACACTCCTATGTCAGGAGTAAGTATTTCACAATCAACCTTCATCTTTTAGTAGTTTTGGTCTTTGTTCACCACGTTTCCTCTCTCTTGTTTCCCCATAATTTCCTCATTTGCCTTCGCCAACAGTGAATGATGAATTTGCTTTAGAGTTTGAAACTGACATTATGGATGGTCTCATCTCAGTAGGTAATCCAGAGATGAGCTATCAACCAGGACTTTCCATTTTTATTGAAAGATCAGCCCAGGGTGTTAAATAAGGCTTCTGGATAAAAAAAAGTTGCCTTTGCTTCCACAATTATAGGTCCTGTGGATGAAAGAATCTCAGTGATGATTCTCTACCTGGTTATTAGAGATTCAAGACCAGAGTTACCAGTGAATGGAAGTCAATTAGGAAAACTCGGCATTCCAAGTTACTAGTCCATTTCCACTTCTGTTCTTTTGTTGTTTTTTGGGTTTTTTTTAATGTGTTTTTTGGGCATCACTGTCCTCTGGTGGTGAGAGTAGGAGGTCCAGCCTTTGTGCCTGTGGAGCCACTGCTGGAATTGAACCTCCATCCCAGTGGACTGCAGTCCCATGCACAACCACGATACCACCGGGGCTCAGCTCCACTTCTGTTCTTAATGACACCTGCCATATTAAAGCAAATAATACAAGCATAAGTCACATAAATCCACTTTGAAGTTTATGTAACAAAGAAGTAATTGTTGTAAAAGTACATGGAATGCTACTCAGTTGCCATATTTTCATTAATATGATACATTAATAGAATACCAATGAGATAGCTTCAAAAGTTAAAAAAATTATAGTGTTTCTCTTCTATATCTCGTCATTTGATATTAAAAGAAAGCAATACAAAATTATGTCTTTTCTTTGAATGGGAAGCTCTAATATCCCTTTGTTTATTAATAGTTTTCCTTCAACTATAGTCCTAACTACAAATGTTTCCCACATGTGTTTCTGTTATTTACAGAACCAATTTGTATACCGAGATGGGGGGTTCGCTCCAGAACAAGGCATGCCCGTGCCATACAGAACCACAACCAGCACAATCCCAGAAGCTCCAGTGACTCAAGGCGCAACAGCCGAGGTTTTTGATGATTCCTGCTGTAACGGCACTCTGCGTAAGCCAGTGGCACCCCATGTCCCAGAGGACAGCAGCACCCAGAGATACAGTGCTGATCCTACAATGTTTGCTTCGGAGCGGAGCCCACGAGGAGAGCTGGATGAAGAAGGTTACATGACACCCATGCGAGACAAACCCAAACAAGGTAACCTCAGAAATTTCAGAACTGATTGCTCTTCAATATTAATTTGTGTCAGAATTAGTCATCCTGAAAAGAAAACTGCCAAACAGCTGGAGCTATGTCATGTCCATGACCTAAAAAACCTGAGGCATCTGCTACTTGAAGTATTTTCTTCTAATAAGATGCATCCTTATCATGTAGGGGCTTTTGGATATCAGAACCTCAGAC
The DNA here is from genome assembly GCA_004026705.1 of Nesogale talazaci. Lineage (NCBI taxonomy): Eukaryota > Metazoa > Chordata > Mammalia > Afrosoricida > Tenrecidae > Nesogale > Nesogale talazaci. The sequence goes on along the minus strand of PVJH01005992.1, from coordinate 46,540 downwards.
CTGCCTGTCAGTGTTAGAAAGACTCCCAGATGATCTGTGTATTCTAATGTTGAGATACAATGATCTAGACATGTCGTAATTTTAATTCTCGAATGAGGTAGCATGCTAGAAAAGTTCAGGGTCAGTGCCTGATTGGGCTTATTGTGGAGATCATAAATACTGGCATTGTTTACAAAGTGTCCATGCTTTTGATAGTGCCAGTAAAGGTATAGTTGGTCCGTTACAATGGAATCCATTTAGATAGCCTAGTTTATTAGAGAAGGTTATGGTTTCCTTTAGGATACATTAGAAAATGCAAAATGACCTCTGGCTATATATATTTCTCTGTATAATGCCAAGTCTTGAAAAATTAATGGTAAAAAACAGTAATTGTTTGTGGTTTTACAAAGCAAAGCAATGATTCATATTAGAAATATTAAACACCCAATTAATGCCTCAATTTTGAAAGAAAAACTGTTTCCTTTTATATTAACAGCACCATAAATAAGGAAGAGAAATCTTCAAGGGTTACTAAAAAATGTTGATCACGTCTCTCAGAGCCTTTGTGGTACTAACAGTTAACAATTTTAAGGCTCTGGCTAAGGGCCCATTATATCATTTTACATAGGGTCACATTCACTTTTATCAAATGTAATTTGGGGACTTAATTACACACATAAATAACCTATTAAAATATAACTCTCAAGCTCTATGAAAACCAAGAGCCTAGTTCCACAATGGTTAGGTACTTTTCAGCTAAATGAAAGGTCAATGGTTTGAATCCATCTTTGGTTCCCTGGGAAAAAAGACCTAGTGATCTGCCCCCATAATGATTTAAAAACAAAATGAAAGAAATAACCCATTGCCCTTGAGTCTATGCTGATCAATAGCAATTATAGCTCAGGAAACCCTATGAGACCATTGTACCATGTGCCATTGTGTCAATGTGAGCTCAGATTCCATTTGGCAGGAGCAGATCTCTGAGTAAAAGTTTAACAGTAATGCTGAGTTGGATGTTTCTATAGCACTCTTCATTTATTGATATGGTGAGGTGCTGTAGAACAGGTTGTTAAGCAAAGATTGGCGTTCATAAATGGAGAAGCCGACAGCAGATAATAAAATGGAGGATGCCTCCACCCTTTCAGGACTCCCAAATCACATCATTATGTAACTGAGAATCATTTTCAAGCCAAGCTAACACATAACTCTAACCATGATATTTAACCTTTCTCTTTTCTTACTGTTTGGTATTCGGTACTACTAGATATACATCATTAATGCACAGAATAGCTTTCCATGTGACTGTTGTTATACATGCAAGATTTGGATGTAAAGATAATAAATGAGGAAGAGGTATGGCATCTGGATTGTGGCACAAATATAGGTGCTGAGACTTGGCAGAGTTTCTTGAATACATAATCCTCTCTGGAAATAGTCTTCACTCAACTAAAAGTTCAGTTTAATTCCCCATTTCTAACTAAATGTCTGCACAAGTTGGTATCCAGACAATCAAAAAGTACATTCCATTGGGAAAAGGTGATCTAAACTGTCTAAGAGAAAAGACAAGTTAGTCTGAAGAGATCTGGTTATCTCTCTAAGAGGCAGACCTAAGTTTCCATGAAAGGTTGCTTTATTCTAGCAAAGTCCTCCAATAGTATAGAGTTTTAGCTTAGACGTTTCTATCCTTTTAACTAAGGTGATTTGTTAACTACTCTGTATCTGGTATACCCTTTAGACTGTGGCAATTCTGAGTATTTCTGAATTCTTGAGTCTATGTAGGAGAATCACCTTCAGTCACATGTCTAGTTTGCAAACTCTGGGCAGGCCAGTTGTCTTACATGTGAAATAGTACTTAATATCTAGCTCTTGTCGTGAAATGAATACCTAAATGTTTTAGTGAATAAAGCATTCAAAAACTCTGTAAATATCTTTTTTTATTATCCTAAGGGATACTGAAATATTCGCCAATCTTAACAACAACAAAATTTTAGACCAAGAGTGGTCAAATTTCTCAAAAAAAATGGGAAGAAATACCAAATGCTCTCTCCTAGGAAGATCTAATTAGTATATAAATAAATGCATATATGTAGGAAGTTTATCTCGAAATAATAGAGTTAAGCTCCTGAAAGGAAAAAAAACTAATTGTTACTGGCTGTACACTTCACCCTACTCTTTAGAAACAATAAAGAAACAGAGCAGTAGAACAAGAAACTTACTTAACAGGAATTACAGGACTTACCTTCTAGTCCACACTAATTGTACCAACCAACATCGTTCAGTCTGTTTTCACACTAAGGCTGGATGAATATTTTTTTAATCTGAAAAAAGAAATGTTTTTTGAGCTATCGAGGAGCAGAAAGCCTCAGCTTTCTCCAGCAGCACTGCCGCTGGACTTGCACGACTGACCTCATGCTCACCACCAGGTCTGCACGTCCCCTTTCACCGTGTTCTTGTGAGAATGAAATGAGGCTCTCTTGAGAATTGTGTAGCTTTAAGTCATATTTACATGGACGAAGTGTTCCTTATCATCTTTTAACTTAGATGATACTCAATACTTGCCACACAGGATATCTAGCTTCAGGAAAACATGTTCTTGAACTGCTTCAGAATGGTCCTCTCCCTCTTCAAAATAGGAAACACTCGTCTCCTTTTTGAGGGTATGGTTAAAGAGGGTGATGGGGAGTATTCTACATACTATTAAAAAATGGATGGATTAACCTTAAGTGTTAAAGCAGCAGCCGCATCTACACAAATTCCCAACTAACACTTTTGCTCACTGAATTTATTAAATTAAACTTTGCAAAATAGCCACTATTGATCTGGCTTTCAGAACTATGGTGGCATGATGGGCTAAACATTAAGTCCCTAACTGCATGTTCTGAGTTTTGAACTTGTGAACCGGCCCTCTGGCATAAATGTGAGGTAAGCTGTGCCTGAAAAGATGTAGAGACTCAGAAAAGAAACCATATGGACGAGTTTTACTCTGCCCTATGGAGTCCATCAGAACTGACTCACCAGCAGTGCATTGGGGTCTCGGTCTCTCTCTCTCTCTCTCTCTCTCTCTCTCTCTCTCTCTCTCTCTCTCCTTTGCTATTATCACTCTGTTGTATGTTGTGCTGTCCAGCCAGACCTATAGGGAACTATAGAACAAAGTAGAACTGCCCCATAATGTTCTGTAGGCTGTAATCAATCACAGTCGATAGCCCAATTTTTTATCCTATGAAACAATCGGCGTGTTTGAGCCACCGATATTTTGATTGTACTCAAGCACTTAACCATTATATCACCAAAGCTCCTCCCTTTAGAAATAAACACATGTAATTATACTTAATTTTCAGCATATATATTATCCAGCAAAGGCTAGTGGATTGAGGGTTGGACGGCAATCCCTCAGGATGGAATTTGAAACCCTAACATCATTCCACAGATACTGAAGATAGAGGAGACTGTCAACACCTGTACAGATTTCTAGCCTTGAACACTCTGTAGAGTGGTTCTAGGGGAACTCTTTAGCTGGAATCAATTCCACGGGATTCGGTTTGTTTAATTTTTATTTTATTTTTCAACAGTTTGACACATTTTATTGAATAGTTCGATTTTTTAAAATGTATTGTTTAAAGGTAAACTCCAGACACCTTAGGTATCTCTTAGTTGAGTCTTTCCCACTCCATCCCAACCCTCATGTTTTCTGTTCTGGTAGGAAAGTTTTCTGAGGAGTACCTAGTTATTTGACCTGTGTAGACAATCACAGTAAAGCATATGGATGTTGGAACAATTTATCATGGTATATAGTTAGACTATTGACACTTTGATTTTCCATCATCTTTTATAAAAATCCTAATTTCTCCATATGTAATGATTTTTAAGGCCAATAGTCATATCTTCCATTAAGATATGGATCATTGAATTTCAGAATATGTAGATAGCTGATTCAATATGTCTGAGCGAGATATGCAACTTTAAGGAAAAAACATCTCCAAAAGAAAGGAAGTGACCCTGACCCCTTTAGTTTCCTATTTTGTGACTAGCAGTTAGCCCCCCTTATTCCTTTTTTATATGATTAGAATCATCTACAACATTGCTTTGTGAGACACATCGGTAACAGATGTATCGCTTTGATTGCTGCAGAGAGGTAAAACAAAACAAAACAAAAAAAAACCTAATTCTTCTGTATAATCGTGGTCTGATTAATCAGCTTCCCTAGAGCCAGTGTTTAATGTTATTTTTGTGTTCCTTCAGAATACTTGAACCCGGTGGAAGAGAATCCTTTTGTTTCTCGGAGAAAAAACAGTGATCTTCAAGCCCTGGAAAATCCCGACTACCACAACGCTTCCACGGGTCCCCCCAAGGCAGAAGACGCATATGTGAATGAGCCCCTGTACCTCAACACCTTTGCCAATGCCTTGGGGAATACGGACTATCTGAAGAACAGCATACTATCTGTGCCAGAGAAGGCCAAGAAAGCTTTCGACAACCCTGACTACTGGAACCACAGCCTGCCACCTCGGAGCACCCTTCAGCACCCTGACTACCTGCAGGAGTACAGCACAAAATATTTTTATAAACAGAATGGACGGATCCGGCCTATGGTGGCAGAGAATCCTGAATACCTCTCAGAGTTCTCCCTGAAGCCAGGCCCTGTGCTGCCTCCTCCACCCTACAGACACCGGAATACTGTGGTATAAGCTTAGCAGTGCTTTTAAGATTGCTAGACACACCCGCTCCAATGTCCTTCCCCCCTCTCTTTCTCTATGGTCTTCCTTCTACTCCCAAGGCCAGTAGTTTTGGCCCTTCCTAGTGGAAGATGAAAAGATCCCATGGTGGCTATGTGCTTACCACGTTGAACTTGAGAAGGAAGGACTAGAAGAGAAAGGCAGGAGGGCCACGCTGTTTCTCCATGTCTCTGCATGGGTTTGTCAGGAGGATGAAACAACTTTCAAAGGGCCGGTCCATGTACGAAAGCTACCTGCTATCAAACTGCTTTTCAACTTTTTCTTGTCCCTTTTCTTTCCTTTAAGCCCCTGGTTTCTGTTGCTACCATAAGAAAGAATGTGTGTGTATTCAGGATCCCTGGAAATCATTCTAAAGCTCCCATTAGAACAAAAGGATTACTTTTTTCTCCCCTGTGATAGTACCTGACATTGAGAATCTAATTTCTTTCTCACACAATTCTACCCAAGTAAGAACAGCCAACTGAGCGTTTACCATTTTGAATTGCCATCAATAGACTTAACTAAAAATTAAATTTGGAGATTTATTTATTCTTTTTTTGCTTTGGCTGATCCAATTTCCGTTTTAGTCTTTAATTGCTAATTGCAAATATGTTTGCATCCAACGTTCTCATATGTTGATATAAATCAACAGAATTCAATCAAATTGTCATAGTATGATGCAAAAGTCAATGCTGTGCATATGCAGCCTTTGACATTAAATGGGGAGGCCAAGATATTAGTCAAATGCAACATCAAACTTATACCCTCTCAATTGTTTTCATTCTTTCATATTTTCCATCATGCATAAATGATAGTGCTTGATAAGCAGTTGATAACTTTAGGAGTAGAAAGGAAGCTAAGAAACAGTTTTGGGTGGTTCGTGAAAACTACTGACATTTTCAGGGGTGTCCAATGGGAGAGCCATTGAACTAGAAGGCACACACTGGATTGGGTATGTCTACTAGGCATATACTCAGAAATGTAGTTTGCACTTAAACTATAATTTTATTTCTTCTCTTTCTGAACTCCCTTTTGGATTTTGAATGAAGCAATATGAAAGCAACCAGCAAACTAATTTAAGTACGTTTTTCAAAAAAAGCTATGATTATGAAAGACTGTGAAATATCAAACCAAGAAAATAGAACTTTGGGACAGTATCCAGGGACTATGGGGAGAGAGCCAGCGTGTCATCTATATGTGACATCACATTGCTACTCAAGGAAAGTTGTTTGTGTACTCCATATGACGGGATGCAAGTTAAAAATGGATTGAATTCCATGGAATTTCTAGGCTGAGGACTTTGTTTATATTAAATAGAAAATAAGTCTTTGCACATAAATTCTTGTAAGTGAAGTCAAAAACACAAACACTCATGGTTCACAGGTCATTGGGTCTGAGGTTGTAAATAAACACCCTTCTTGAGCAATTAATTTAATATCAAACATACTAATCTTTTGATGCTTTGTACATACACATTTTTCCTTTTCCAAATACTGCAACCTAGTTCTAGACCATCTTTTATTATGTATCATTGTAAAATAATACCTGCTGAGAGTTCACACTTAAGAGCCTGGTGGCGTATGCTAAGTCAGCAGTTCAGATTTCCCGGAAGCTCTGCAGGAGAAAGGTGAGGCTTTTTCTGCACCTCTAAAGATACACAGCCTTGGAAACTCACAGGGACAGTTCCACTGTGCTCTATAGGGCCCCTTTAGTCAGAACAGACTCGGTGGCAATGACTTGGTTTGCCTTGAAATAACAGTAGGTGATGGAGACTCATGACTACCTGAGCCTGCAGAAAAAAAGGTGTGTCACTTCAGTCATTAGGAAAATCAGATATAAAGCTCTCTTTTCTAAGTAATTCTACCCTAACTCATTAGGATTTGTAAAAATATTTTTGCCAATATATTAGGATAAAATTAGGGAATATAGCCTAAAAGGAACAAATAGATTAAAATGTCCATTGATAAAACAGAATTAAAGAAAAAATACAAAACAAAAAAATAAACACAAGGTGTTTGCCTATTTCTAAAACAGAAATCTAGCCATACATTCAACGCCCTTGTTTATTCAATGAGTATTTACTTAGGTCCTACACAAAGGACTATTTAACATGAGAAACACCGAAGTAAGTACCATATCATGTTTGACTTAAAAATTATACTAACTGGAAAATTTATTTGGAATCCCATTTGAATTCCTCTATGAGTTCCTAGAGTTGAATTGCAGAGAGTATGTTGAGAGTGGCCCTTATAAAATCAGTTGGACTGCAAGAGATCTCTGTGGATTCATTTGGAACGTGAATCAAACATTCAAGTTACTGAACTTGACAAATAAAATACATCCAATGTTTTTATTCAAACACAAACTACTCTTGAGTGACATTTCAACACTGGTTAGTTAGCCTATGTGGATTATAAGAATTTTGCCCTTAAATCAAAAGCAGATGGTGGTCTCTTAATTCAAGAACCTTGGAAATGTTGGAGAGGTTTCTTCCTAAGCTCTGGGAAGTGAGGCAAACAAAGAGTGAAGCAGACAAGAAGGATTTGTGAGATCCCTTCTGGGAAGGTTCAGTCAACCACAAACTTCCCTGATTAAAGACACAGAAGATTCAAAGGCCACACAGCTTAACAGCTCAGAGCTCTTCCACCTACTTGAGAAGTGCCCAGGAAAAATGACTTCATATCGATAATTGTGGGAAATATTTGAGACTGTCCCCATTTTTTACATGATTCTTTTCTAAACCATCATTAATAATGCCCTCTTTTAGGATCCTAGAGCATGATTTTCTCTTATTTGGGATATTCTTATGATATAGATTGTAGGGTATGATATTTTGAGGGAAGAAAAATAAATCATTGGAAATACATTTAATGTTTTCTTCCACCTAAGAGCACAAATCTCTGACATGCCTCACTAATAACTTGAACTGAATGCAAGATTAGACTTGCATAGCCAAAATGATCCCCAAGTGCTTCAATATAGTTGTATTTGAGTGATTTCTGTAATACATCAGCCCCCGCCCCCACAAAAAAACATCAAATCCTTTGTCATCGAGCTGACTGCGACTCATATCAACCTGTGTAGCATTTCCAAGGCTACAAACCTTATGAGAGCATGTAGCCTCATCTTCCTCATACTCAGTGTTCCGTGTGTGTTTGAACCACCAGCAGTTTGTGAGGAAGACGAGAAAAACGGAGAAGACAAACCATATCTTAGCCACATAGCAGAAATTTTAAAAGTACTAATGAAGGCCTTCGAGGTGATTCAGATTACCCAATTTTGATGCCAGTTTGAACCATGGAAATATACAGAATCAATTCTGTAAATTTGAAGAAAATGAATATTACAATTGTACCGGCTAGACTTTTTAAATCAACACATTTTGTGAATTACACCTATCTTGAGGAATGCAATCTTCAGGCATGGCAAAGCTGCAGAGTTAACTGTGTATTTAACTGTGTCGATGGATAGTTAAAGAAACAAGTGCTCAGACAGTTGGAAAGAATTATCTCAAAGCATCCTGCATCAGCTTGGGTTGCAGAATTCTCCCTGCTCTTCCAGATAGTATTCATGGCACGAATCAGAATGAACATGGTTTTCTCCAGTCACACCCTGGAAATAGTGTGAGGAGTAATGCCAGATTTAAAATTTATTTGAAAATTTGCTAGATAAAAATTAAGAAAATCTTTCTTACTAGATTATGGGAGGCTGAGCCCCAGTGGCGTAGTGGTTGGGTGCAGAACTGTGGCCCACTGGCTTGGTGGTTCAAATCCAGCAGCGGCTCTCCAGGAGCAAGGCTGGGTAGCTCCCATGACCACCAGAGGGCAGTGATGCCAAAACAAGCAAACAAAAAAAAAACAAACTAGATTAGGGGAATGATTGATTTTTGTGAAACATGAGGGAAGAGACACTGTTCTTCTGAGTGTTAGAGTGTGTGTGTGGGGGGGGGGATAACATTTAAAGCAACCACCTAGCATGATGTGTGTGCTCATTTTCCAATGCTGAGAAAGCCCCCACGGAGGGTTCTGCTGCTGGAGGAAGTTGGGGGAGGCTTGCCAACCTCCTTCTTGAAGTGTCAAAAGTGACAAGGGGACATAAATAAATAAAACCTGACAGGGAAGGATGTAAATATAAGCTTTTCTCGAGCTATCTAATCTTTATTTTAAAGCTTGAATCCTTCATCCATTTGTATTGTTGATTATTTAACTAGTATATGTAGTTCATAAGGTAATAGAGAAGGTGACCATGAAAGCATGTATATAACTGGGCAGAACCATGATAATGTGGTAAGATGTAGATTTAGTTAGGTTTCCAGACTTTAAATGGTTTTAATGCTATTCAATAAATCAAAATAGAAAACTAACAGCAAAATAAATGTAACAAAATAAGATGCAGGGTAGGAAAAAGTAGGATGGATTTTTGCATAGTGAAAATAAGTTGACCATTTAGCACAGCTCTATGTTGGGTCTAGCTTTAAAAAAAAAATCACATGAAGAGCATATTTCACTTTTGGACACTTGATTTTAAGAATAACAATTGATTTGCCTCCCCCTTTCTCTTTTCCTTTTTGATTTTAAGAATGTTTTAACTGTAAAGGTGTTTTAAAACATCTCTTTGGAAGATGTTAACATCTTAACATCTCCACTTTGTGGAGTTTAACAGTCTATTCTGTTTTGACAGATTTTAAGTAAGTGGTCATCAAAGTGGAGTTAAGAAAACTTAAATATTCTATTACCTTATGCATAGAAACACAAGTGGGCGGTGTCATGTAGTAAACAAACAAAGTGCATTTAAGGTGTGACATCTCATTTATTTTCCTATGACCCTCTTCCACCTTCTAAAACAAATGGAGAGAATTAGCTGGTACACAGAAATCTGATAAATAAATGCTAAATCAAGCATGCTGTCTTTCTATTATCGTGGGCTCTACTTACTAGACCGACAGTGTGTAATGGAGCAAACGTGATGTTCGGGTGTATACATGATTGAAAAGTCAGGCACTTGATCTCTGTTTCGACTCTGGGCACAGATGCCTGCCTCCCACCCACCCCCCTGCCTCTAGCCCCTCCACCCCCTCCCAGACACACTGCACAGGGTAGAAGGACTTTGGTGTGGAACAGTTTGAAGGACAGCTCTTCTGTACTCCCAAAGGCACACAGACAGATTGGGGTCTCCTGACTGACATGTGCATACCAGAGGATGGCCTTAGGCATATGTTGATCAGGTGTGATTTTAAATGATGGGTATCAATGGAGACCTTAATATTAAGGGTATCACAATGGGACCTGATTTTCATATGTCTGAGCAGAACTATTATAACCTTTCAGAGCACAGAGATTTCTTTGCAAGCCAAGTGTTTGCTGCCATTAAAACATGAAGCCTGCTGCATGCGCTGTGTCAGACAAGGAACCCGTGTATTTTTTATGGGTGCATGTCTTTTAACACCACAGCTGCTTTCCTTTCATTGAAAGAAAGGTTTCTCCAAACCAGTAAGAATGTCAGATACCCTGCTCAAGTCTCCCTGAACTTGTCGAGGTGCCAAAATGGAAGCCATCACACTTGTGTAGAAGCCCCCCTCACCTGCTTTTTGCCAGTCCAGGTGATCTTTGAGGCAGAAGAGACTGTTTTGTGACCATGAGCTGAAAAGCCTCTCTGCCCCAGTTTTATTGTGATTTCCACATGCTTATCTTGAAATCACTCCTTGGCACTCAGCTTGGAGAGTAAATGATTATCTTGTTAGGAATCAGAACAACACATTTTTCTCTGTACCTTAAAGAAAAGTACTGCCTCCCCTGTTCCTCCCAGTACGTGTCCCTCTGCTCTTCACCTTTCTGCCACTTGAGTTCAAAGTGAGTCTCCCCAAACTTTACCTCTCCTGCAGCCACCCGAGACCCCTGAGGTCCCACATCTTGCTTTGTGTGATATAGAAGTAGCCTTTGTCCTCAAGCGTCTAACTTCTCCCCACCCCACCCCCAAAAAAGAAAACCCAACTCAGCCATTTGGACTTACTGAAATGATTTCTCAAACTGGATAGTATTTAAATGATGTGTTACCATAATTCTCTTGCTTTGTTTTTCTCCTTGGAAATTTGAGATGGGTCCACCCTGCAGTGAATCTTGCATATATGTAATATATATGCACATAATCCTTGGTAAGTCTTAGATTACATATTTCCATGAAGCCATCGATACTGTAAAGAAGTTTGTTTTGCCAGAAAATTAATTCACGTGCATCAATTTTTTTCATTCCTGGGAACAAATATATTACAGATGCTGGTTTCTTCTTTCTTTTCTTTCTTTCTTTCTTTCTTTCTTTCTTTCTTTCTTTCTTTCTTTCTTTCTTTCTTTCTTCCAAATGACAAGCCTTGTAAAGGGGAAGGCTGCTCAGCATCTGTAATTGTTTTATTGATCAGTTTCCCTCACACAAATGAAATAAGTGTAGCTTTACTGTAATGAAAACCCATGCTATTTAATGACTCTTTTATGGATATTTTTCTTTTAATGCCAAAATGGCATTTACCTATATCTTTGAGAAGTGGCTATATTTGTACAACTGTACATATATAAGAAAACATCATTTCATTCTTAAAGGCAATCATGCAACTTGTCCAAACCACTTGTCTTTCCTTTCATTTTTATCCATAGCACATAGATGTTGCCCCTAGGCTTGTGATGATTTTGAAGGAAACACATCACACCTGCCTATACAATGACATGAACCTGTTTTCCAAGCATCATCTCCTGTTGTTGGTTGTTGTTGTTGTTGTTGTTTTCAGTTATTGAGGAGATGATAGCCTTCCTCTTAGTGTCTGAATCATTTCCTTGTATATTTCTGGATCTCTCAGGGGCTGGGCGGGAGGGATGAGGGACTGAAATCATAGCACTCCAAGACCCTTTTGGAATTACTACAGTAATCAACTACAGAAATTCTTTTCTAAATGTAGATATGTAGGCTGTTCTTTGAAAGTAAGGTACTTTGACATATGTAGCATAAGCTGGTACTGCTGTTAAATGGGTCGATTATTAAACTGAGCAGCTGTGTGAGGGCAGCTAACTTTGAATGCTCATCTCACTGGCTGGTGTGTCTACATCCCGTGTGACCAGCACTCGGGATTTGTATTGCTGCATGTTGAACTTGCATTTTCACATGATGTGAAGAGTCCATCTCTTCGTTGAGCACCATTGCAACAAGAGCAAATGAAAATGAGATCCACTTACCAGACAATTCAAAATAGACACACACAAAAGGAATCCCAATGGATCTTCTCTCAAACACTCATCTACGCACAACAAAGGAGTTTAGGAAGATCAGTTCTGGTGTTATAGGAAGACATGGCCAAAAAGACAGAGGCTTGAGGTATTATATACATTTGCATTCATTCTCTCATGTTCTTAACATACACAGAAAACAAGCCCTCTCTTTTGTGAAGTATTTTCAAAAGACAGGGGTGCAAGAATATCTTGCTGGTAAGCCATCAATGTTTCATTTAAACCCCAGTGTTCAAAGTTAGCTGCCTTTCTGAAACAAATACTACTGTATGTTTGAAAATGTGAATAGTATTTTTATAGCTTGTTAAAGACATGGCTAGTTGCATTTGTAAATAAGGATAATGTTTTGACTTCCTTTTGTGGACATCTTTATTTGGAACATAATTGTCTTTAGGGATGATTTGTATATAAGTACTTGGCTTGTGATGGTTTCTTTTTGGTTGGGAATTACCATTTTGACATTACTTGTGACTCTGTGTTCAGCACTCGTGTAACGTGTTCAACCTCTGCACTCGCTTACACAATAGGATATGCCAATTCTGTGTGGTGTAATGTTATTTTAATTTTTTTCTATTTTATCTATGAAGGATTATGCACTAAACACATACTAACTTTTTTTAATGTTACAGATATTTTTAGTATAATTTTCCTTATTCCCTCTTGTTCCCTTCCCTTTCCCCTCAGTCTCCTTCCCTTCCCTCCATTTCTGTTGTTCTTTGAGAATGAGGGAGAAACAGTATTTTAAGTCTGTGAAATTAGACTTTTTCAGTTAGTTCTCAAGGATTCTCTTTTGCCTCTTGGAAAAGAATTGTACCTGCACAAGGCAACTAACTGTAGAATGCGACCTGCTTTGGCTCATTCCGTACTGATCATCCCAGCTGAACAATTTGAAAACTGTTCTGCCTTTTTGTTACATGAATCTGTCAGAAATATATTTTTAATTTAATATAAATGAAATTCAATAAAATATGAAACAAATTCTCTCTGTGTGTCTGGAATTTTTCATAAGAGGGAACAGTTGGGGAAATGAACGTTTGCTCTAGAATTAGTAAACTGAAGATGCAAAGAAAGGCTTGCTTTTGTCCAGATTCATGAGTTTCACCAATTATCTCTCTAGCAACAATAGTGCACATACACACACAAACACACCTGTGGATAGATGGTGGGCAAACTTGGTCAATTGTGCATGTTATGTTTAATCCACTCAGGCTGCTTTGCTTCATTGAGAATACAGTGTATGTACCATATATACTCAAGTATAAGCCAAGCTTTTCCAGCACATTTTTATGCAGTTTTTGTGGTAAAATTAGGTACCTTGGCTGATTTTCAGATCAGTTTACACTTGAGAATATACAGTATATAATATTTTTCAGGATGTTCAAATAAGGCTATATTCTGGTTACAGTTCTCAGTTGATTCCATAGAGATTTACAGCCTGGAGATACCAATGGGCAATTTTAGTCTACTCTGTGCAGTCACTCTGAGTTCTAATCTACTCAATACCAATAGGTTTTTGATAAGATAATATCAACACATTAATATTTTATGATTCTTTATGCCCTACATTATTATTTACCAAAAATTGGTTCCAGACAAATATGAAGAACGGCATAAGTGAGTTACTCAGTTGAAATGTGGGAGGGAAATAGCATCATAAATGGTGAATCAAATGACTAGGACTAAAGTCAAGCCCAAGGAAATGCATGAGTGTTGTTTTCGAAATATAATTAGCACAAGCAAGGTTCTCTGGCAATAGTCCTTATTCCAACTTTTCAATATACATATTTTCAATATTTGTTATTACTCTTTCAGGTTACCTAAGGGCAACAATTTTAACATTCTTAGTGATTTCTCATTAGAGATTTTATTAACTCAACTACTATGGTTGCTTATTTCCACATAGTAGCAACTGGTCATGAATGACAGTTTAATTTCACCATATATACTAGAGTAAGTTCCACTCAACTTATTTAGTTATGAGGTCTTAGCAGCTATGTTTATCACAAATCGTCTTCTTTTGTGTGGACATACACAATTGCCTTTCTGTGTTTCTGCCTTCCCCAGGATGCTTTCAGCCATTCATATGATGTTATTTTGAATTTTCGAAGTAAGTTACATTTAAGCAGTGTTTCTCAACCTTCCTAATGCCATCACTCTTTAATACAGTTCCTCATGTTTTAGTGATCCCCAATCATAAAATTATTTTCATTTCTGTAATTTTGCTACTGTTATGAATTATAGTGTAAATATTCAATATGGAGGATATATTTTCATTGTTACAAATTGAACAAAATTAAAGCACAGTGATTCATCACAAAACCATTTGTAATTATATACTGTGAAATATTTATGTGTTTTCTGATGGTCTTAGGCGACCCCTGTGAAAGGGTCATTCAACACCCAAAGGAGTCATGACCCACAGGTTGAGAACCACTGCATTAAAGCATTCACATTTTAAGTCATTGATAGACTGAGAAACGGGACAGATACAGGCATGCGTTCCTAATGCTCTAAAGAATATTGGACTTTCCAGTTCATTCATAAGTTTCTAAAAATTACCAATTACATAGCATCCATGACTGCTAACCAAAGGCTTGGAGGTTTGGATTTATTCAGAGATGTCATGGATAAAAGAACTGGTGATCTTCTTAAAACCCAACCATTGAAAACTCTCTGACACATAGTTCAAATCTCAACACAAGGTTGTCACAAATCAAAACAGAAGCACATGTATCAGCCTTACAAAGCAAAATGGACTGCGTTTGTGGGTGATTAGTCATTCTGCAGTCTTTTGAACAACTATGATTTATTTGAGGAGAAGGATGCAGCTTGCTACCCTTGTAGTGGGTTACAGTCTAGCAAACTCACAGGGACAGCTCTATACCCTGTCCTGCAGGGTGCTAAGGACTCGATGGCAGTGAAAAGGAGTCTTTCCTAGAATCATCCTGGTCACGCAGAGGAGGAAATACGGCTACAGTAAAGAGCCTAGAGTCATGCAAACAGTACTAACGGGCAACACGAAGGTCAGGGTAGGGGACAGTCTGTGCTGGGTGACACTAGACAGGGTGGCACAAAAATGTCTTTGTAGTGTTTCAATGGAGATTTATTACATTTTACTGAAAGAGTAAGTCATATTTCAATGGTGAATGGGGCAACATGGCACTCAAAAATAAGTAAATAAAAAGAGTTAGTCATAAAAGCAAAACTTGTCAAAGTTCTGCTTCTCAGGACCATTGAGTCGACGCTGACACACTGCGACTCTGTAGGTTTCTCAGACGGTAACTGTTTATGGGAGTAGAATGCCAGTCTTTCTCCCGCAGAGCTGTGACTGGTTTTCAACAGCTGATCACGTGACTCACAGCCCAAATGCTTACATGTACATGAGGGAGGGATTAGAAAGGTTCTTGGAAATTTTATTGCCATCTTTTATTTTTAATTTCCCATAAGGGTTTTGAAGTCCCCTTCTTTTTATTCAGTTAAAATGCTGTTAGTTTTCAATGTTTGTCAAAGCACTTAGGCTAGAGCTATCGTTATTACCCCATTACAATGTCCTTTAGAATTATGTGGTTGCGTCTGCATGTACCACAAGTCCATGCCGCTATTTCTTTGCTACCACAATGACGTTTTTTTTTTTTTGTTTTTTTTTTTTTTTGGTTTTTGGGGCATCACTGCTCTCCGGTGGTGGGAGTAGGAGGCCCAGCCCCACTGCTGGAATTGAACCTCCGTCCCAGTGGGCCGCAGTCCCGCGCACAACCACTACGCCACCGGGGCTCAGCCCCACAATGACGTTTTTATCGTTACAAATGGTGCAAACTTTTCTGGTATTTTAGCTAGAATATTGTGGAAATTAACATTTGTGAACCTGTGTCAATAAATCTTCTTGAGAAAGGAGTTGTAATTAAAGGAATGGAGGAAAAAATACTCCCACTCAATTGCTCATAACATAACTAATATAATAATTTAACTAAAATATTTTAAAACAATTTTGCTGTGTTAGTATTCATATAATTTACAAAATACGATATTTAAGGAATTTACAACTCTATTTACCACATATCATTCTGTGATTAAAGTTTGATATAACATTACCCAGCATTATTTATGGTCTGTTTTGATAGGAGATTCAGGGGACTGGATGACACTGTGAATTATGGGGTAACACCAACCCTAATAGCACCACTGATGAGTAAGTGGCAGATCTCACCCTCAGATCTCCATAACCTGACTTCCATATTTTTCAGTTCTCTAGCTAACCACTTCTAAGGGCGAGGGGGCTCATCCTGATGGATGAGCTGAAGCATTGACCCAGTTCAAGACCACAAGTGACCTTCATAAGATTTTTGGCAACAGTTTTTCTGCTACCACTTGCACACTTCATTACACCTCTTTGAACTAGTTAGGGCTAACTTAACCGCAGTGAGTGGAAGAACCCCTGATGACAAAGCGAGTTATACAATTGCTTGCCCACTGCGAGGTCAGCTGTTTGAATCTACCAGCGGCACCACAGGAAGCTGTAAAGGGGTTCTGTTCCCACAAAAACGGATCGCTTCAGAAATCCGCAGCAACAGTGCTGCTCCACTCAGTCAGGATCGCTGGAAGTCAGAATTGACTTGATGGCAGTGAACAACTTTAACAATCAGGTTTCTTTCATTCAAGGAAAAAGACACAATTTTAAGGAATATGTTTCAATGATCATGGAGTGGAATTCCAATTCACAATGGGTTCCCTAGCTGTACATCTGCAGAAGCAGAGCCTCATCGTTCTCCCTCGGAGTCGCTGGTGGGTTGGATCCACTGACTCATGTCTATCCATCTAAACTAGATACCTTTTTCCAAGTATTACTACTCTGCTTTAGAAAGTCACAAGTAGTCCCAGACATATATCCAGGAATAATCTAGATCAATACACTTGCATCTAGAAATATTACTGACAGTAAACGCTAACAAAGGTGAAGGCTTACAGGAATTTATAAGTGAGTTAGTCAAATTTCTAGGCTAACTGGCACCTAGGAGCTGCTTTTGAAATACAGCCTAGATCTCATTTTGAACCATGTCAAAATTTTAATTTAAATGGTGATGATAGGTAGGAAAAACACTTGTGGGGAAATTGTGAGGTCCATATGAAAATATAAGATTAGAAGCTAAAATGAAATTACTACATATTCCAAGACTTCTGATTTCACAATTGTTTAATTTTAAGAGCCCCATGGGGGCACTCATTCTCTCATTCACTCATGTATCTCTTAATGTTCATAATACATTCTGCGAAATCAGATGTTTTGCATGATTTGAACACCACATTATATGCAGGCAGTCCCCAACTTGCAAATGAGTTTGTTTCTACGTCTCTCTTTAAACTGAATTTGTAGGTAAACTGGAAGTTAGGTGTAGTTCATAGTAAGCATCAGTGGGACAGATGCTTGTCTTGGTATGTAGTATATAGTGTATCTTCCTATGCATAATGATATTATAGAAACAATTCCAAAGAAAAATGACTTTAACATAACATTGTAGTCATAATATGTTGATGTACATCACAAAGTAGCCCATTTGTGATTGAAAACCTTTGACTATATCTGGAATTTCCAAAACGGCAGACTTTGTGGGGATTGAGATCTTGGAAAGATCTACCATGGGTTGGAAATATAAATGGTTGTTTGGGAATGTAAATTGATCTTACATGGCACATGACTGTGCATATATGTATATACACTGTACATAGATATAGCATACTTTCTAAAATATTTAAGGATAAACTCATGCTGCAGGACCATATGTAGAATCTACTTTCACAAATTTTAACACAAGCCCCAGATGTATGTCATACTACAAGTTACACTCATAAAACTATAGACTGAGCAGGTGCATAGTTAGCTAATTGTATTTCCCTCCACAGTATTATCAAGCTGCATGATAAACCATGGGGAGCTAAGCCACTAGACAACCATCTTAACATTAGGAACAGAAGACTGTCACCCAGATAGCAATTTTAAAGCTATAAACAGAACAATTCACCACAAGATAGCAATCAGGGGACTGTAAACCAAATGGTACATGAGAGATATGTGAATATTGAAATACCTGCTCTTGCAAGTTGCCCATAGGTTTTTTTAATTCCACTTTATTTTTTTAGAATAGTCTTTGATTTACAGACAAACTAGGCAGAATATGTAGAGCTCCTATATACTACATAATGTTACTCCTGATATTAACCTCTTATATTCCTGTGATAAATTCATGACAATTGGTGTGCCAATACTCTTACATTATAAACTAAAAGAGATCATTTTTATGAAGTATACACCTGTCAGTTTTGACAAATGCTTAATTAATTGTATGTATCCACTCTTATGATGTCATATAAAATAGATGTGGCTTTTTTCAACATCTTGCAAATCCTTTGATCTATGTTAACTGATCTATATTTTCAAGAAAATTAGTGCCCTAAAGATAATCCAAATTATCGTACAGATTTAGAGTCCAAAGATAGACAAAGCTTTCATGCTTCAAAGTCCATAATCTAAGAGCTGTACAACCATTTCTATGGTAAGGATCTTGTATAAGCCATATAATATCCTGGTGATTAAATCTTAATATCTCATTCCAATTATCTTAAGCATCTTTTACATGAATTTCTTTCATGTATACCAGGGATCTATGTAATCATCCTCTTTTCGCTCTGTATAAGTTATTCTATTTGTCCAAACATCACAGCAAAAATATAAATAAACAAATTGATTAAGTGCTTTTCATATGCCTGGTGCTCTGTTAAGAATTTTGCACACATCATCTCATTTAATAATCACAAACCTTTTAAGATTAAAGAAGGAGTAACATGAGCCACATTAATAGGTGCTCTTGTGATGAAGTCAGTTCCGTTATGGGCCCCTTTCCTTCCTTCTTTGAGAAAACATTTTGATAGATTTCCCTCCCAAGGATCTATTGCAAGACCTCTTCTTATTATTGAGAAGCAAAAATGTCACTTTGAGAACAGAGGTGCTGCTGATCCCAGCCGTGAACTTTTCCTATCAATGGGGAAGTTGGACAAGGAATAATGAAGACAGAAAAAGAATCCATGCCTATTAAGTGTGGTGTTGGTAAAGAATATTGAAAGTGCTGTGGCCTGCCAGGAGAACAGACAAATTTGTCTTGGAAGAAGTACAGCCAGAATGATCCCTAGAAGGATCAAGGGTGAGACTTTGTCTCATGTAATTTGGATATATTGGCAGGAGTGACCAGTCCCTAGAGAAGCGGTTCACTTTTGGAAAAGTAGAGGGTCACAAAGACAGAGGAAGACACATGATGAAGGACCCTTGACAGTGGTGACAGCAATGGACTTACAGATAACAGGTTGATGCTAGCACAGGCCTGGGCAGGATGTCTGTCTGCTGTGCAGAGGGTCGCTATGAGTCAGAACCAAAGAGAAGGCACCTAAAACAACAAGGAGCTGCAGCCTGTCCTGTGGTTGACACACAGCTTCCAGAGTTGGCTCCAGTGAGCTGAGCTGTATTCCCCTGAAGTGTCTCGGGTTTGCTGCGAAGGGAATCAGCACTTTGTGTGCCTGGTGTGAGTGTCAGGCTTTGACACTGACAAGGAGGTTGCATAGTTAAACAGTCTGCCACAGCAGGTTTCTCAGACCAAAATGAAAAGAGCAGCAGCAGAAAGAAAAGGAAGAATGGATAAAAGACTCAGAGAGCAAATGGAAGCAAAGGCCAAGGCTAGAAATACTGAAGCCAGTGCCAGCATGAGGTCTAGAAAGGAGACAATGGCAGTCTACACCGTCCAGAGGAGTTGAAAGAGCTGTCCTGCATGGAAGAACGGAGACCACCTACCTTCTTCCTGACCCTGATCCTGATCCCAAATTGAACTCTGTTCCTGAGTAAAACATTTAGCTGTAATTGTCATCTGTGAATTCTGTGGGGCCCTTGCAAAGGATTATCGAACACCAATGGGCTGTAGTGATTGCTGCGGGAGGAATGGTTGGTGGAAGAATCAATACAAAGTTTGGAGGTGGGGGGATGTGTGAGTTCTACCTCACCTGGATCAGTCTTGGGCTGGTCCTGATCATGAGTGTCCCTGGAATTATACAGGCTCCTGTGATGGCTCCCAGCATTTCCAGCTGCCCTCTCTAAAAATGAGCACATTTGAGCAGCACCCAGGGAGGCAGGAAAAAGATTAATGATTTTGAAGACCATATCTACAAGTCTGAGTAGAATGGCAGGTTTATGCTAAGGTTGAGGCTATATTGGGGTGGGGTTCAGTGGAGAAGGAAGTGTTGAGGGGGGAAGGAAGGTGAGTGTATTGATAGTAGTTCAAAAAACTAAATTTTATATTTAGAAACATGATTGTGGCGGTCATGTGCTTATGTCAAGTTCATGATTGAAATGTAGGGGTAGAGTCTCACCTTTTGTTGGGAGTCAGCTTCCAAGAAAACAAAATACAGACAAGACAAGATGGCAGCTTCTGAGAAGCTGGAGGAGCCAGAGGAGAAGTCACACGGCCTTACCCTGATAGAAGCAGACCTCTGACACTGGAGAGGCCGCATGGAGACCCCTGCCAACATTTAGTTGCTTCTACCACCACTGGATGCTGTTGATGGACCCTGGGTCCTGGAAGCAAGGAGCCATGGGAAGACCCCTGCCAGCATTTGGATTCTGCAACCACTGAACTGTGACTTTGTGAATCAGAAGGAGAGTATCAGACATATGATTTTGGACTTATGATTTTGGACTGGATGGGTTGAAATGCTTTCTTAATGTTCCATTCCTCTTGCATCTAAGCCTTTCCCTTATATCCATATGCGTGTCTATGAATTTGTTTCTCTAGTCTACCTGGGCTAACACGATGATTTAACTTGCAGACAAGTTGTGTATGTATACAAACTATAAACCTAATGGCAGAGCATTTTATTTCCCTGTGCATTCCATACAAGGGGATATTTTTAAACCAACCAACAAACAAAAAATGAAAACTCCCTGCTGTTTGTTTTTAAGCCAAACAAACACTGCTATTGAGTCAATGCCGACTTAGGTCAACTGGGTAAGATGAGCAGAAGTGCCTCCCTTTGGGTTTCGGAGACTGTAACCCTTCATGGCGGCAGAGAGGCCCCTCTCTCTCCCACAGAGCAGCTGGGGACTTTGAACTGTCAGCTTTGCAGGTTTCAGCCCAACGAGTAACCACGAGGCTACCAGGACCCCTGCTATTTTTGGTGGGGATACTTTAAAAAAATGTTTTCAGTATGTTGCCTGCATGGAAGCAGCAGGTCAAGAGACCAATAGAGGAGTTGCATCAGGTAAATCGGCTGCGCCAGACCTCTTTAGAGTCTTGTAAGACCAGCATGTGGCTGTGAGGACTAAGGTCTGGTGGCCAAGGCAAGCCATGGTATTTGCTGTTGTGTCATCTGCCTGTGAAAGGTGGACTTAGAATCAAAAAAACCAAAGACGAATCCATGAATTTGAATTGTGGTGCAGGAAAAAAAATATTGAAATTATCGTGGACGGCTAAAAGGAAAATCAGCTCTGCTTTGGAAGAAGTCTGGATGCGATGCCGCTTAAAGCAAGGATAAAGAAACTTTTCTTTACATACACAGGGCACATTATCAGGAGCAAACAGCTTCTGGAGCCAAACATCATGTCTGGTAAAGTAGAGGGGCAGTGACAAAGAGGAAGGCCCTCAACTTGGACTTGGGCTGACACCAGGCCTTTAACAACGGGCTCGGGCAGAGGGACCACGGTGAGGAGGACAAAGAACCGGGCAATGTTTAGTTCTGCTGTGTACAAAGTCGCTAGGGGTGATAATGGACTCTGTGCCACCTAACAATAACACCAACAATTTGTCTGTTGATAATGTGAGGTTTCTCAAGGGAGAAATACCTCGCTCGGTCCTTGGCTCTGTGGGAGAAAGAATTCACGCCAAAGTCTGGTATGTGATCCTAGTGGTTTTGGGATTTTGGTTTTGTTTTTTTATAAAAGATAGAAGCAGTTTTGGGCATCACCGTCAACTGACACAAGCCAGAGACAGAAAGTCCACAGCATAACTGTGCGGTCCTGCTGTTGGGCCTCACTGAACTGTGAAGGTACTGCTGGGAGCGAGAGTGGTCTCAAAGTTTTGGACTTTTTCAACGCCCCATTGGGAGGTGTGATTGATGGTATTTTTGACCCCATTGGCTAAATTAAACCCACCTGGTCTAAATGGTGCCAATCCAGTTGTTCCCTCCACCTGGGTGTGGTACACCTTCCTGGCTCAAAGCCTGAATGTAAGCTTGGTCTCCAGACCCTATGGCAGGTTGGACTCACCTGATTCTCTATATCAATGTGCTCTAAGGCCACCTTGGCATAGAAAGGGACAGCTCCCTATCCAACTACTGAACAATAACAGGTACAATTGCCTAGTATCCTACTTAATGCAACCCTGTGTTCTACAAAATTTCTTCTCTCCATCCTCGGAATTGAGGGATCAAGCCATAATCATACTGAAGCATTTACTGCTCCAAAATGATTTGTGGTATGGCCAATGTAAATATTTGTGGCAATTGATCTAATGTTATGACCTGATTCAAAGACAATAATGGTTGAAGTGCTATGCAATGATAGATATTGCCATCGCCCTATTGAAGGGCTGTACAACGAAAGGGGGGTTTATAGGACCTATTTCAACACTGATCTGGAAGAGAGTGTTCATCACATTTAGTGACAGTCCTGTCATTATTGTCAAAGAACAGAAAAAGCTCTCATCAAAAGCTCTGCCAATTTCCTGGCTAGACAGATAGTCAATTTGATTGTTAGAGTGTAGACTAGAAGACACTAGTAAGGTGTGGAGACATTTTGGGTCATCACAATAGGAGGAAGCTCATACTACTGGCTGGAGGTTGGAGATGCTGCTGGAGATCCTGGGATACATTGCCACTGTTGTGACACTTATTTTCTCACATTGTTAGACAGGATTTGAGTACAAGAAAAGAAACATAAATGGAAGGACATAAGCTGAGAAACTTCCAAATGTTAAAAACCAAACAAGAACAATAACAACAACAACAAAGAATCTGGATAGGAACTTTTAGTCACCATGGAAAGCAAAACTCTAGAAAACCCAGTGAGCTACTTTGAGACAATGTGGACTTTATTGAAAAAGGGGAGGGGGGGCAGGGAAAAAAAGCCAAATCTTATTATAATAGTTGTGGAATCTTATTAAAATAGTTAAAAGGCATTCTTCATCTTTATTGGATACACTCTATTTCTAGCATAAAGTGAATTAGAATCATTGTATAACTTGGGGGAGGAAATAAGTATAAAAAGTTAGACCCAAGTATGGAAGCATCTCTAGTTATGGGATTGTCAGCAAAAGATGGTAATGACTTAGAAAGACAATAAGAGCTTCAACCTTAATTTCACCACCTTCTTGTCTGGCCAGGGCCCTGGAGGCGCACTCACCCTGGAGAAGCCAGCCCTGGTGATCATCTCCGGTAAAAATAGTTGTTAGATTCTCCCAAGTTGATCCCCCCAGGCCAGGCCAAAGCTGCACCTGACAGAGTGATCTTCTTGACTGTCACCTTTACAGAGACAGAGCTTGATTTTTTTTCTTTTCATTAGCAGCTGAGTGCTTAACTCTTGTGCCACCAGGGCACAAAGCTTTCCTGTAAGCATTCCCACTGCCAGCCAGTGTATGCTGACTCACTGCAACACCAAACCAAACTCACTGCCATCCATCAAGTCGACGTGGATAGTCGATCCCATAGGACAGACAGAACTACTCTGCAGGGTTTCCACCAGTTTAACTCTTCGTGGGAGTAGAAAGCCTCCTCTATACCCCTTGCAGCAGCTCGTGGTTTGGGGAAACTGCTGACATGGCAGCTTGCTGCCCAAAGTGTATTTAAAAAAAAAAAAAAAAAGCAAAGTGAGGCTTCTAAGAAGATAAACCTCGTCTTTGTCCCATGGAGCAGCTGGTGGCTTTGAAATGCAGACCTTGTGGTTACCCGCCTGATGCTTTCCCAACAGTATCACTAAGGTGGCTTCCTTTAAACATCATGATTCGGGAAGCCCTGCTGGCCCTTTGTACTCTGTCACCTGGCATCACTAGGGAGGGCTGCTAGCCACAGGTTCCTGACCAAAGGGACAGTTTCTCCCACCTCGAGCGCTCTTTGACGTGCGTGTGCTGATTGCTGCCAGCTCTCTGCAAGCGTGTTAGACCTCAGTGAGTTTCTGTTTGGGCTTTTCTCCGGGGGTGTTCTTTTAACTGCAAAGGTAAAAACCTTCTCAAGGAAAACTCTCCGTTCATTTTAATTTCATAAAGTTTGGGCAAGACAAATGTCCTGAGTCTGAATGCTTGAACACTCCAAATCAAATTCTCTGGATAAATGTGTAATCTGGACGCAGGTGAGCGTTTTATATTTAGTGAGGAAAAGTAAAGGTCATTTAGCTCTTCAAGGCGTATTTTTAAATATTCCAATTTCCCTAGGTGCCATCTATTTGTTTCTTGAATGACCTTGATATTTTACATTCACTAGCCTGGAAAGGTCATTTCCTAAAAATGTAATTCTGTTAACTGGAAATGTCCGTGTTTCTCATTGTTTATTTGGGATATAAGCTTTGTTAACGTGCATGTAACATGCAAGAAGTAGATGTGTTTGCTAACTAGCACAAAGTTCACAGCCCCCAGTTAGTTGTCTGTTAGACAAAATCTCTGCCTGCTTTTCTCCTGACACCCGGGGCTTCTGTCACTGGAAGGCTACATTTCTACTCACGACAAGACCTCGGTCGCATTCAGAGACCCCTATATCCTCAAAACACAAATAGCAGAAATGCTCACGAAAAGATTTCGCTTCTTTGAAAAAAAAAAAAAAGCATTGTCATTTAACTCCATGTTAAACAGTGATAAGTTATTTCACTTCTCTAGTTTACTTCAGGATTCATGTCCTAAAAAGAGACTTCCCTAACTACTAAGGAAATAGAATTTACAAATTAATTGTTGAAAATGTTCCCCTGGATTGTTTGGGCAGGGAGTACAGGCCACACAGTGTGTTGTTCTGAGTCAACTAGAGAAACAAGTCCAGAGAGACTCAAATGTGTCTGAGAGGTTTATATACAAGAACAGTTGAATATTAAGGAAATATCCCAGCCCAGTTCAGATCAAGTCCAGAAGTCTAATATTAGCCCATATATCCAATAGCTGTCTATAATGTCCTCTTCCAACTCACAAAACACATGCATTGACACCGAGTGCAGGATGACCACAGGCCAGGGGGAGGGAAGTCTTGTGAATCCAGTGGTGTTGTAAGAATCTCAGCACTGGCAGGGGTCTCCATTAGCTCCTCCAGGTAGTTTCCAGGGTCACTATGAGTCGGCGTCAAGTTGAGTTTGGTTTAGAATGGTTGATGTAGAGAAGTTAGTGATTTCTTCTAAATGTCAGTTTGCTTTTCTCTAAGATTATATCACTAATTATATTTTAAAGTGTGCTATCACTGTGAAATGAGTTATTCCTTATGAGGTGAGGGATTGAGTAAACTAGACACTCGTGGGTAAGGGTAGCCCAACACATCAATGGGTCACAGCCAGGTAACAACTGCTCAGCATCAGAATTCCTTTTGTATAAGAGAGAGAACCCCTACTCCCACCACTTGAGGGCAGTGATGCCCCCCCCCAAAAAAAAAAAAAACACAAGAGAGAGAACCTAGGAGAGTTGAATCCTCCTTGGCCTTCTCCTTCTGCCAGAGCTGGAGTTTGTATCTGATTCCTAGCTCTCCGGCTGCATTACCTGATCCCAGAAGCCATCAGAAGATGATTCTGATTTGATCTAACTGGATATATCTATTTCTACAATGGCGTAAGCCATTTCTTAGTGTCAACATCTTCCTATGTGCACACATACAATTATCTCACTGGTGTTGTTTCTCCAGAGAATCCAGTCTAACACATTCCCGTTGTGTTAGACTGATTTAAAACTGAGTCACTTGATATGAGTAAAAGGGCTGACTGAGGCCTGCATCTACCTCCATTGTTTTATACTGCTGTCTGTAGATTGCATCACCTGTAGCCACTCTGATGAAAAACAATAACAACAACAAAGCAATCAACTGTTAAACAAAATGAGCAAAATCTAGGTGGAAACTTAACTATGAGGGAAAAATTATTCAAGGATATTCATGAAGTAAATGGTGTGGGGAAATATGCTAGAAATGTAAATAGCTGATTTAAACAAAGATATGTGCAAGGTGAAGGTCTCATGATTGTTTTTATAACTATGATGTAAATGTCAACCAAGCAGAAATTTTCTTAAAAGTTTCTGATATTTCTGCATGAGACTTCACTACTTATCTTGACTTCAAGAGATTTTTGTTACTACTGTCTGGGCTTGACTGTTCTGTTTCTCAATAAATCTTACTTCTTTCCTGTTTCTAAGAGAGTAGACATTTTATTCTTCTACATAATTGGTGTCAGAAATGGGGATTTGAAAGTGCTTGCCTTGAATAACCTCAGAGGTGTCAAATCCTTGAGCTTTGGTATTAGGGATTCACTCAGGCAATCTGCTTCCATAAAATCTCAGGAGTAAAATCTAAGGTAAATAACCTTTCAAGTGCATGCACCGCTCTCCTCTTGTAGGACTCTGAGTTTTATTGTGGATTTGGTTCCTGGGAGTGAAAGTTTATTTTCCTGTAGCACAAACTCCAATATTTATCATGAGTTTTGGTGAAAGGTAGCACTTAGGAATAATTCAGTGTAGGGTATATTGAATCTAGAAAGCAGTTGACTTTCCAAGTGCAACCCTAGCTAACCAAAAATTACAAGTGTAGGTTTTCATGATACATGGATTTTTGCTCCCTAACAACAACTTGTTAAGTCAGTTGTGGCAGTCATGTGCTTATGTCAATTTCATGATTGAGAGGTAGGGGTGGAGTCTAGCCTGTTAATCTGGAGCTAGCCATTGAGTAGCCAATGAGGCCTGGCTTTCTCCTGAGACTTCTGGGAAATCCTGTGATATTTCCCTCGTGAAGATGAGATGCTATCTTCCAGGTTGTTGGGACATAGTCTCAGAGATGATGAATTTCAGACAAGACAGGATGGCAGTGTCTGAGGAGCTGAAGAAACTGGAGGAGAGGCCACACACCCTTCCCCTGATGCAACCAGACCCCTGAACCTGGCAAGGTCACGTGGAGAGCCCTGCCGGCGCTGACTTGCCTGTACCATCACTGGATGCTGTTGATGGACCCTGAGCCCTGGAAGCAAGGACCCATGGTGAGATCCCTGTGCCAAGGACATAAGGAGGTGAGAGACTCCAAAGTGGAGTCCATGACCAGCTGGAGTTGTTTGTTAAAGTTCTGTGTTTGGAGCATGCTGTGCCCCAACAGCCCACTGGAAATCCCTGCCATTGCCAGGGAAGAGATAAAACTAAGGACTACTAGGACAGGTAAGAATACAGACATGTGGTTATAGGGAACAGAACTAGTTTTTAAATTCCACAGACATTTGAATTCTGCTTTTCCATCCATGGTAAGCTGCAGTATGGTTACTGGAAGAACTATTGATGCATTTAGTGAGGGTCCCATTACACACACACACACACACACACACACACACACAAGCCTACTTGGGGAGGCTCTGAGGGTCCCTGTGACATTGTGGGTAGAATTACATGCTGGGTTTCCAGGATCCTGAGGGGTCTTATAGCACATAGGATAAGTAACACTTAAATGCCCTTCAGGAGTATACAAGGGACATTTAAGAGAGGAGCTGAGCAACTTATGCTTTTGTTGGAAAGGGAGAAAGTAACAAGTGTATGGCAAACAGCAAAGGACATTGTAGGGAAGCACAGAGAAAGCAGGGCACAGGGTCAACTTCCGAGGCATTAAGGAGTATAGCAGCCTCCTGGATTACTTTCTCGCAGGTGAATGAGTTGCCAGGACATTTTGTCTGTGCCAAACCCTCTATTGCCATTAGTTGGTTGGCTAAGGATAGTTCCCTATCTTGGATTTCCTGTGTCACTTGGTCTTTTTTTTTGAAGGGGGTGGGGGCATCACTGCCTCTGGTGGTTGTGGGCGCTACCCAGTGCTGCTCCTGAGAGCCGCCGCTTGATTTGAACTGCCAAGCCCGTGGGCCGCAGTCCCGCACTCAACCACTTATGCCACCGGGGCTCAGCCCACCACTTGGCCTTACTTATCAAAATTTCCAAGAAGAATTCTTACACTCTGCCGATTAATCCTAAGGGTGCTAGAAGGCTTGTTGCTATACCACCAAGGATATAGTTTGCCTTTACAATGGGCAACCATCTTCTGCCCCAGGGGTCTGGGATATTAACGCAATAGATTCCCCTTCCATCCCCTACAAAAATGCCTGCTCTTTTTATGTTGAGCTCGGCATCCTAATCCAGCACTAATGTGTATTTTGCAAGAGGAATATGGACCTTCACCATAGAGATCTGGCCACCACTGGCAATATTTTTCCATTTGGTCAAAACAGAAATACAGGGCCAGCATGGAGGTTCCTGTCACTTGTGATCTCAGGGTGCTAAGGGGAAAGTATATGGAAACTGGTGATTGGCACCCTGCCACAATGCAATATCCCTTTTCCATCCATATGTATTTGTGCAGCATTGTTAGCCCAATAGGTTTTGTGGATGTTGAATTTCCACACAAAAGGGTTTACTCTGGACTTTGAAGCTATACCTTGGTTTAGGGTGGCTTGCAGGAAGCACCCTAGCAAAGCACTTGCGAGTGGGCCCCACCTCTTTGGTGAAATACAGGGGCCATGACTTGGAGTTGTTTGCTTAACTAGGCTGAGATGATGCCAGTTGGGGTTTCCAAGTACTTTAACCGCTCTAGGGGTAGTGAGGATTGCGGTGTAAGGTCCCTTCCACTTTGACTAGAGGGGCTGCGGTTGTAGTTTTATTAGGACAACTGAGTCTCTGGGGCTGACAGTCAGCAGGTAAGGCTGTGTTAGGTCTGGGTTAGGCAGGCACTGATCTGCCTGTTCTGGAAGAAGCTGTCTTAGAAAAGAGGGGTAAGGCAGGTAAGTGGCTAGAGGAGGTGGCAGTGTGGACAGGTTGTGGCTAAGAAATGTCTGGATTTGTAAGATAGATTTCTAAGTTAGAAGTGAGATCATGATAGTTAGTGGAAGGAAGCATTTAAGAACTAGAGGAAAGTTACATTTTCATTGTTGCTATATTGTACCTTGACTGGCTCCTCTCCTTCCTACAACCCCTCTGTAAGGGGCTGTTGCTTTACATATTGATGGACTTTGGGTCTCCAATCTGTATTCCCCATCATTTATGATATAATTTTTAGTTCTTGGATGCCTAGTACCCAATCTCTTTGACAACTCGTCATTGCACAGGATAGTGTGCTTCTTCCATGTTGCTTCTGAGTTAGATGGCTGCTTGTTTACTTTCAAACCTTTAAGACCCCAGACTCTACATCTTTTGATAGTCGGGCACCATTAGCTTTCTTCACCACTTTTGCTTATGCACGCATTTGTCTTCAGTGATCATGCCTGGAAGGTGAGCATGATAGAATGCCAATTTAATAGAACAAAGTGTTTTTGCATTGAGAAAGTACTTGAGTGAAGGTTTAATGCACAACTGTTGTCTTAATACTAATCCTATAAGTGTATGTGTATAGATTTATTTCCCCATCATCATATATATTCAACTACGTACAAGCCTACATTTAGACCTCTATAAATGCCTTTTACCAACCCCACCCCCCATTTTTTCCTCTTTTACCATTTACTTTCCTCTTGTCCCACTATCATGCTTAGCCTCTTTTGAGTTTTCAGTATTTTTCTCTGTTTCATTACTCTTGCTCAATCCCTATCGGGCCTCTCACACCCACCTTGTCACTGATTTTGAATCACTTGTTCCCTTATCCATGGGTTGGTCAACACCACCTCTGTTCCCACTCCTCCCCATCTCTCATGTCCTTCTTAGAACCATCAGTCCTATTTTTTCTCCTCCAAACTGTTCATCCAGCCTCTCTTATCTAGATAGACCTGCAGAGATAACAATATGCACTAGAAAAAACAGCCATCCTAAGATGAAGCAACAAAAGAAAATAAAACAATAACAGCAACAACCGAAAAAATGTCATATATATATATATATATATATATATATATATATATAACAAAATAAAAACCTATAAATAGTTCAAGGTCTGTTTGTTGACCTCCAGGAGTGTCCCCCGGTTGAGGATGATGGGTGCCACACCCATCAATATAAAAGCCCCAAAATATAAACTTGGCACTCCCTTGGGAACTCCATGCTCTGCTGCATGCCCTTAGTGCTTTGCCATGGTGTGGTTGGGTCAGATCAGCTAGACCAGGGGATGTACACTGGAGCTGGAAACAGGGGTAATTGAGGACAGATGATCCTTTCAGGACCAGAGGTGAAAGTGGTGATGCCAGGAGAGTGGAGAGAAGGTGGAGTAGAAAGGGGGAACCTATTGTAAGGATCTACTTGTGACCTCCTCTCTGGGGTAAAGACAATTGGGAAGTGGGTGAAGGTACACATCAGAAAGTGTACAATGGCAAAATAATGACAATTTGTAAATTGTTAAGGGTTCATGGGGGACAGCAAAGGGAAATATGGGGAGCTTGTGCCAGAGGTTTAGGTAGAAGGATAATGTTTTGAGAATGATGGTGGCAACAAATGTGCAAATGTCGTCTGCATACAATTGATGCATGTATTGATCATGATAGGAGTTGTATGAACCCCCAATAAAAGGATTTATTAAAAAAAAGGTCTACTGTACATTAACTCAAGTCAACCTAAAATTGATGGTAAAGAGGTGCCAGAGCTAAAGGGAGCAAATCCACCCATGACTTGGAGAACCCTAGCAATAGTTTCAACAGGTGACTTTTGATTATGCTGTTCACCTTTCCCACTTTTCCTGACATGGGATATGCAGCTGCCTAGGAACAGCACACTACATGAGCCACCAGGTCCTGGCCCCAGAGGCAGATGCAGAATCCAGGGAAACAGGAGAGGACAAGAGAGAGAGTTCATTATAGCTTCTCTCATTAGTATGACACACCTCTAAGGAAGTGTCTTCAGACTTATTGATACATTTGACTCTACCCTTAGCTTCACATGTGCAAGAAGTTGACATCCCCCTCTCTAGAAAGAGGTGTGACAGAGAATATCACTAAACCTACAGGTTGGAGAGAGGGACCAGCATGCCACACCCACTTAGAATCAGATCAGGAAAGAAGAAGAGGAAGATAAAGCTGGACGGTTCCCACACTGGCGCACCAGCCCTGGAGGATGACATCCCTGTGGGGAGCTAAGGGGACAGGAAATGACTGGGCAGCCAACAATAATTTGTGTCATGTTGCCCCCTTCCTGGAGCAGACTGCGTCAGAGGACAATTCAGGGGTTTCAGGGTGGGGAGGTAGTGAGATCTGAACCCACCACAACAGGCCCTCCAAGAAGGGAACATACCAGACCAGCAGATGGAGCAAAACAAAGCTATGACAAAGCCCCTGATAAGATCCTGCTGCCCCCCCCCCCCAATCCAAAAAAAAAGGACTCGAGACCAGGAGGAGTAGGCCCTGGACAGTCATGAAGGCCAGCGAACAGACCTGGGATTATTGAATATTTCTTCTTCTTTTTTTTTTTTTGTCTTTTTTTCTTTCCTGCTTGTTTCTTCTCCTTTTCTGTTTTCAATTTTCTTTCTTTTTAAAAAAATCAGTTTGGGCTATATCATAGTTGGTGAGTCTACCTTTATAAATAGGCATAGGAAGCATACCTGCAGAGAAAGCAGTGGTACCAACAGTCCCGGCAAGGCCTGGAGGTGAGGGAGGTGGGGGAAAGGCACGGTGAGCAGGCAACACCTAGGGCAGTGGGAACAACTGGGGGAACAACGAGGGGAACAACTATGGCAGTGGGTCCCAACCTGTGGGTCAAGGCACCGTTGGGAGTCGAACAATGTTTTCGCTGGGTCACCTAAAACCATTGGAAAACACATTTTCCACTTGTACACCTGTACAAGTACAGGTGTATATGACAGGGGTGATGCCATCTGTACTTATGTGGATCACTCACACATGTTGTTGATCTGAATAATAGCAGGTATATTAAAAATACAACAGAGAATAGTAAATCACTGGCCTATGCCATGTATCATCTTTTGTATTGTAAAATTATTGTTATATATTATTTTTATTAGCAAACCATCCCATGACAATGGATCGTGTAGAGAAGAACATAGAAAAGAAAATATATTTTTACACTATGGTTTTACCTCAATAATTACAGTAGGAATTAAGAAACTACAATGTGTTATCTGTTGTGAAGGTCTATCAGTCAGATCTATGAAGCCGAGCAAACTAAAATGTCATTATGATAGCAGGCATCTGAACTTTTCTGGCAAGGATATCAACTATTTTAGCAGCCATGCTGATGGACTCAAGAATGCCAGATTTGACACAGGTGGCATGTACCACAAACAAAGCATAGCAGCCATTGAAGCTTCATATTTGGTGACATTCAGAATCATGAGTACTATGAAATCTCACACCATTGCTGAGGATTTACTATTGCCAGTGGCCAAAGACTTTGAGTTATGATTGGAGATGAAGTTGTTATGAAATTGAGTATAATTTCCTCATGTAGGGCTGAGCCTTGGTGGCGTAGTGGTTGTGCACGGGACTGCGGCCCACTGGGACGGAGGTTCAATTCCAACAGTGGGGCTGGACCTCCTATTCCCACCACCAGAGAGCAGTGATGCCAAAAAAAAAAATCCTCATGTAATACATTGGTCTGGATAGACTAGAGCAAATTCATAAGCCTTCAGATGTATATAAGGGAAAGGCTTATATACAAGAGGAATGGAACATTGAGAAAGCATCCCAACCCAGTCCAGTCCAAGGTCCTAGATTCGATATTAGTCCATATGTCCAATACCAGTCCATAAAGTCTTTTTCTAACTCACGAAGCATGTTCAATGACAGCAGAAAAATCACAGGCCAGTGGATGCAGAGTCTTGTATGTCCAATGATGTAGAAGCATCTCAGCACTGGCAGAGGTCTCTGCATGGCTCCTCGTTTTCAGGACTCGGGGTCTATTAGCGGTATCCAGTGGCAGTAGAAGCATCATAGCATTGGTATGGGTCTCCCCCTGGCTTGCCAAGCATCTCATCACTGATAGGAGTCTTCACATGGCTTCTCTGGCCCCAGAAGTTTGGTCTCATTAGGGTAAGCCCTTGTGGCTTCTCCTCCAGCTCCTCCAATCTCCAGGACTCAGGGTCTATATCATGCTACCATGTTGTCTTGTTGGTATACCATTTCCAAGAGAAGGAAATACCATGAGATTTCCCAGAATTCTCAGGAGAAAGCCATGCTCACACAGAAGCCTCATTGACTGTCTCCAGATTGATAGGCTAGATTCCACTCCTACACTCCCAGGGCTGAAACTGATACAGATTGGTGACTGCCACATGTAAAGACACTTTCTACAGAATAGATGACATCTCTGCTGATATTCTTAAACAGGTAATCCAGGAAATTAACATTTGCCAAAGCAGTGGAGAAGTCAATGGGCCATCTGACAGAGATATATAATCAGAGAGAGATACACCTATGGGTATGGCTGAGAAGAGGTATTTTAATTAAAAGAACTGTATCTATAACATTTCTTTTACTGACTTATAACCTATTCAACATCCATAATCCTTTTTACTGTCTTCAATTCTGTGTAATCATTGCAATGAACTATTAAACCTTGTAGAGACTGGCAGTGTTATGGAAGGGATGGTTGGTATCATAATAGGGTAAACAAGATTGGATAATCCCTATCCTATGTCCGTCCTCTGTCTCATAGGGTCATCCTTTGGAGCATAATGGGGTTGTAATCTCCTTCCTCCTATATAGCTGGATTAAGTCAGATTCCACAAGTTTACACACAATATACCAGGATTAGCACACAAAAAAAATTCCTAGAGAATTATAGAAACCTTTTTAAACAAAAATTCCAAAGTGTGAAGCTATTGTTTATTAACATATTCTTCTATGGGCTCTATACATTTCTGAAGAAGGTCTTTATATCTCTCTAATCCCTTCATAAAGAAACCTATGTACTTTGATTTACAGCATCTCAGTTGCTTTCAAGCCCTTGAAGGACTAAAATCTTGTGTCTTTCAAATGTTCTTTGGATTTGGGGAACAAAAAGTCTGAAGGCACAATAGTAGGGATGTACAGTCGGCAGATTAAGTTTCTCTTATAAAACATCCCTAGCTACTCTTGATGAAAAGCCAAATTAATTGTTGTGATAGAAAAAAAAAAATCCTGGGCTCAACTCTGCTGACCTTTTACTCACCAATGAGCTTTCTTAGAACTTCTTTGTAATAACCTGCTACGGTTACCCCTGTATCCTTCAGGAAAATCTATCAAGATGACCTTCTTGGAATCCAAAGACTCAAAACAATACAAACACTGACCATAACCTTCTGAGCTGACTTCTCTATGTTGAATTTCACTGAAGAGCCTGTTAGGAAGCCACTGTTTAGATTAGAATTTTCTTTTGACAGAACCTGAAGGACTAGGACAAGTATATTACTGAAGAAGGTGAACCCAACCCTCCACAAATCTCAGAGACATATTTAAATATACTTTGTTCAGAATAAACTTGTGAATGTAGGAACGCTCTAGAAGAAATATTTTTTAATTACCCTCATATTTCACCTGTATTATCTTCCTACACTACAAAAGAATCAGATTTCCAGAACACATCATACCCCAACAGGTTCACAAAAAGGATTATGGTTCTTAGTGCTCACCTTTTTGGGGGGGAACAGGTCCGGCATGCAGGGAAGTGAGGGTGATGGATTCAAATTAAATTATGCACATAGACTCTGAAGATTGACTAGCTGGCTGAGCCTCTGTGCAATTGTCTTACAAGACTATTTCATCCAATCACATTACAGGATCAATCACCCAATCATATTACATTTACCATACAATCATGACAGGATTTCAGTCTGCTACTATGGACAAGCTGAAAGCATTTTGATAGGCTGTGTTTCAGAGGTTTAAAGCAGATGGTTATCAGGTGAGGTTGCCTGGGATCTTATTGCCTCAAGAATGGAGTTTTTTCCAGGAGTCACTGAAACAAGGGATACCCAGCAGCTTCTGCCAGACTCAAGATTGGAATATTCCCAGAGACTTGAAGTATGGGTTTCAGCTCCCTAAGGGTGTGGATACCCAGCGGCTTCAAGACCGCTCCAAGAGATACAGCAGCATCCTGCACTTTCTACGCCTCTCCCCCAGACCCATAGGCCCTGCCAAGAGTGTCCCCACAATTTGCTGTTCTTCATTTACATGCATAATACCTAGTTGATGCAACCATACCCTACAACCCTCTTCCTTTCCCTTGCTCCTCCACAATATTTGCACACAACTGTGGGGGATCCATCTACCCACAACCAAACAGGTCGAGAGCGATTCTGTAATTGAGGAGTAAATTAAAGAGACAACAGACAAGGCACGCAAGGGCTCACCTCGTTTGTGATGACCAGAACCAGAATGAGACAGCAATGTATTCTTTCACAAGCTTATGTAGTCTTGGGCATACCAGCCAGAGTCTCAAGCATGCAAGCCACAGTAAGTGCATATGTAACAGAAAAGGGGCACACACGGGGAGAACAAGGTAGAAGTATACATGCAATAGGAAGGGGAAGAATGAGAGCAGCAGTTCTCAATCAGTGGTCAAGACACAGAGTTCTGATAATGTTAGGAACTGAGACACCACTCCTTTATCCATCTTCAGGCAGATCTGCCCAATGCAGACACACCCACATATGAGAATCCGGTGTAAAGATTGATACCTATGCAGCACCACGCATCAAAACAAATTTTTCTTTGTTTGCAATTAGAAATAAATATTTCACAATATATAATTACATATTGTTTTGTGCTATGCTTTAGTTAAGGTCAATTTGTAACAATGATAATACATCCTGCATTTCAGATATTTACACGACAATTCATAAAAGTAGCAAAATGATAGTTATGAAATAGTAATGAAAATAACTTTATGGTTGGGAGTCACCACAACATGAGTTACTGTATTAAAGGGTTGAGAAATTAGGAAGGTTAAGAAGCACTGAACTAGAGGCACACATGCGGCAGGAAGATACATATGTAATAAGAAAAGCAGGCTCTAGAATTAAGATAGCTTTCTAACCTTGGTTGCTTCTGAGCTGGCTTGAACTTGTGTGTCTCTGAGCATTTCTCCAGGGGAAGAAGCTATGCTCCTTATCAGGAAGGAGTGGGCCCTACTTAGGGTGGGGCAGGAAATAGGATCTGCTTGCTCTTGATTGCGGACAATCTTCAGGTTAGTAGCTTCAAACAGTTGCTTTTCAAACCTATATAGTAGCCACCAGGTGCTTGCAAGTAAAATTGACTGACATTATTATGTGGGGACATCATGGGGAATAAATTTTACTTAGGATGATAGGACTGTAGCATCTCCAACTTGTGAACATGAAGATCTCTCTCCACGAGAGCCCCAGTTTCCATTGACTTATGAAAATAGAGAATTTATCCCTCACATTCGCTCTCTAGTCCTGTTTTCCCCCCCACAACTATATATTCTATCTTACCTACAAGTTTCTTCTTCCTCAAGATTCATCCTGTCTAATCCAAACACACTTTGCTCACCCATGTCACTCCTGGGCCACTAACCCATTGAAATCTCTTATACTGAGTGGGATATTCTACCCATATACTATCTGAAGTTTCTATTCATGTAGTATTGTAGTAAAAGAACTCATCTTCCTCCGTCAAAGTGACTTGTAGGTGTAAACTTCACTCACCTAACTTTGCTGCCGGGGCTCCCAGTTAGATATGAAATGTGCAGGTCAGTGCTCCCGAGCATCAGGTATGCATAGTCTATGCTGTCTTACTGCTTCTACTAGTGGATTTCACACAGGAATACTTAGCTATGCTTAAAATTTACTCTAACATCTTCTTTACCCTTTTCTCGATTGCACTCTTCCTTTTTTAAATGTGACTAAATGGCACCATGACAACATATGCCATTATTTAAAATTTTTGATGTCATTCTTTACCTTCTCCCTTTTTACCAGTCATTGTGAATTAGAACTATGCCACTTGGGATTTTCAGTAGTTTCAAGCTTTTTATGAGTAGCATCTATCCTTTCGACTAGCACCTGGAAGGGATAATTACATAGCACCCCCAACCCCGACCTCTCCCCAACCAGGACATGTGTCCACTTCTAAACCAATTAAAGTCAAACTCACTGCCATCAAGTTGATTCAGACTCACCACAATCTTATTTAGGATAGGGTAGAGCTCCCGTTCCCCCAACCCCACCTTGCCCCCCACCCCGAGTTTCTGAGGCTGTAACTTGACATGGGTAGAAAGACTCATCTTTCTCCCATGGAGTGGCAGGTGGTATGACACTGCTGACTTTATGCTTAGCTGCCCAACACAGAACCACAAGACCAATAGGGCTTTGGGTATTCACCAAATCACTCCTTTAAACAATGCTGTACAAGACACTTATTTGAGAGGAAACTTTGCCAAGAGAACGGAATATGGGATTAGAGAGGGGAACAAGTCCCTTTTCCGGAATTTTTTTCTTTGGTGGTTTTTGTTTTGTTTTCATGGAAATGTGTCCTTCTTTCCCAACCCAGTTGTTATTGTTCTAAAGGGTATGATTTCCAGTTTGATCATTTCAAAGACTCAACATCTGATTTCAACTCAGTAGACAAAGTTCCCCTGAAGCAGATGGACAAATGGGTTGGCCGCCTTTGTGGGAAGGAACCTTGCTGGCTCCATGTTGATGGACTTGGCCGGTAAGTGAAAGGTCACTAGTTGGAAGCTCCCAGAGGCTCTGCGGGGAACACCAGAGGACAGACACCCAAGACATTTCAGCACAGGCCACCCTGTGATGCAGTTCTGAGACCACTGTGAGATGGGATGGCTCCATGGCTCAGAAGAACTTTTGAAAAAGCGAGGAGAGAAAAAAATGCCTAAACTAAACTTCGACATAATTTTCAGACCCTTGTAACTCATCTTTCTGCTTCCATTTAGTTCTTTCAAATCAGTTCCTCCCCACCACTCATTGACAGAGTATCTTTTAAAATTGACATTTTCATTGACAAATATTATTTACTGGCTCTGCACAGTTTTATGGATATTGTTCGGAGAAAGACATAGAAGACGTTTGCGGGTCAGATCTCCACCTTTCCTTTGTTTCCATACATGTCTCTTATTCTGTCATTACTTCCTGTTACCCAAAGGTGCCTTGCCTCCTTCTGCTCCTGGCGTGCTTGCATTCCCAGTCAGATGATGCTCCCCATGCCCTTCTTCTTTTCCTCAGTGCGCCTTTTCAGATCTCTCTCTGCCCACAGCCCCAGCCCGACAGTACGTGGAATGAGCATTCCTGTGGAATCTAAAGCACCTCTTTATCTTACTTATTACTCTGTTTATATTCTGGTCTGACTTCTTCACTAACTCTTTTGAATAACTATGTCTTTTATCTTTGAACTCTCATTTCCTAATACTTAAAAAAACAAATTATATACAAATAAAGGGTATCGGAAGGCTTCTGTTTAATGAAACCTGGGAATTTGTATGTCCTTTGCTTTCTACCTTAAATCCTTAGCTAAACAAACCTACGCAAGGTAAGTATGGTTTGACTATACGTACTGTATGTGTGTGTGTTTTGAAATACAGCATCCCTTATTTTGTGAGTGTCGCTCCAACCCAATTATTGTCAGGTAGCTCCAGGCAGAAACTAGGGTTGTCCCTCTTCATGCTGAGGCTTCCCTTCTGCCTTTATAGGAAGTTTGAAGTCGCTGAAGGCTAGAGGGCATGCACAAGTTCAGGTCCTTGAGACATGGAGCCAGTCCACTCGGGAGGACCCCAATCTTGGCCAGGTGGGATTAATTCAGCCAACAGGGTCAACCAGTACCATTGACCACTCCTCCCAGTGGAAATTCCCCAAAGGCTGAAACTTCGAGACCACCTCCCTCTTTTCCAGCTGCTCCTCTGCTGTGCTGTGGTTTCTTTGGCCTCAGGTTTCCTTCCACATGTGGACGTGAAGTGCCCTGAGGGGACCTGTGTAAAGCCTCAAACTGCTTCTATCCTCAATAAGCACCCCCACCCCCACCCTTGGGATCATAAGCCAGACTCCGAGGTGAATTTTTTCTCATGGGAAGCCAAAGACAGAGAAATCTCCAATCTGAAACACCTAATATCATCACCTCCCACCTAATTCTCAAAGAATGTTTCTTTTTTTTTAAAAAAAGCGCATAACTGGGTAAATGATTTTATGTAGCTTAAGTAATCAAGAGTACATCATGTCGTTTTAAAATTAGGATACTGTAAAACTAGGCTGGGCCTAGTTTTCTGAGTCCATTAGGTCAACTGACTACCCTTAAGCCTTCACTCTGATGGTTCCACACTCTTGTCAGAGTTGGCTCCACAATAGGAGGACCAG
Organism: Nesogale talazaci; assembly: GCA_004026705.1. NCBI lineage: Eukaryota > Metazoa > Chordata > Mammalia > Afrosoricida > Tenrecidae > Nesogale > Nesogale talazaci. The sequence goes on along the minus strand of PVJH01005992.1, from coordinate 7,131 downwards.
ACTAGAAGGAACTTAGTCAGAATCTGATCATCCACCCAGATGTGAGCTGAAATAACAGGTTTGTTTATGTCACCGTGACAGGCATTCCCTTCAGATTCTCTCCTAAGACTATCAGGAATTACACAGAGATGAATCAGGGACTCAGAGCAGAAAAGGGACTATGATGAATCTTAAAACTAGCAGACCATTCCCTCAGAGGAGAGACAATAGGATTACTACAGTTCCCGGTGGTTCCAGAGTCAGTGCTGTGGTCTGTCAACCAAGAGAGCTCTCCTGTGCAGCTGTGAAGACAGCTGGCTGGTATTTCTTTCAGGTTTCCCTCAGAGAGCCTGTGGGCTGTCATTGGTACGAGCTCCTCATCCTATCAGCTTGAGTAGAAAAAAAAAATCTTTAGGAAAAAAAAATTCCAAAGGAAAGATTCAACTGCAATAGGTGCATATTCACTAAACTACCACAACCTGTGATAATAAATATTCGAGGTGCTTCTCAAGTCTCTATAGTGCTTAACAGTTTGTATAATAGTCTGTATAGAGCTTCCTTGCTTACAACTACTTTACAAGATCTGAAGCCAGATCCAAGGGGCAATCCATTACTTTTGAATCAAATAGGATGGAATTGCCTCACAGGGAGTTGTAGACTGCAATCTGTAAAGACACAGATTCCATATTTTCTCCAAGACAATTGTTGGTAGGTTTAAATTATTGACCTTTTTGTTAGCAGTCCAATGCATAACTACTGTGTCACCACTCGCAAGCAGATATGGCAATTGGTCCATGACTATAGTGTGCGTAGTGTAAGCACTATTAATGGCATTACTAATACAACTCATAATGACATAATATTTTCATCAAGGGATGCTGAATAGCTGTACACATGGCAATGTCATTAAAGTATAAAAAGAGCATTTGGATTTTCAGATTCTATCCTCATATCCCCTTGAATCATGAAACTGTCTCTCCTAATCATCTTGCTACAAATAGTCATTGGTTCACTTGCAGAGGAAAAGATAATGAGCCAAGCTCTTAGAAGAAGCAAGTAAATTTTGCTTGATGAAAGAGAGCAGAAAGGCCATTTCTTAGAAGCTAAGAGACACCCAGATGTTCTTGCTGTTGTGAGCTGCAGTGGAGGCCCTTCTCACTCATAGTGACCCTGTGTACAATAGAAGGAAACACTTCCCAGTCCTGTGCCATCCTCACAGTGGTTCTTACATTTGAGCCCACTGTCGCAGCCATGGTGTCAATTCATTTAGTGCAGGGCCTTCTTCGTTCTCATTGCTCCTCTATTTTACCAAGCATTATGGTCTTCTCCAGGCACGGGTCATTACATACTGTTGAGTCAAGCACAGCTCAGGGACACTAGGAACAGCCTGCCCTGCCCATATTGCCTAGCTTCAAAAGGGCTGCAGGACAATGAGCCAACTCTTCAGTTTCAGTTGGAATAATCAAGACACCACCCTACCTTGAGATTTCACAAATGGAGATGGCTTAAGCCCCTGCACATGCAGCTCTTGCCCCCTCTCTTTTTGTTCACCCTCCTGACCAGCTTAAAAACTTGCTCTTCAGCAGATTGGTGTGACTTCGTAAGCCCCCAGCTGGGGACCTGTGAACCTTACCCAGGACCTCAGGATGCTTCCGTCCCTTTCTCTGCTCTTCTCTCCCTCCCAGGCAGCGCAACTTCCCTGTCCCCCCACTCTCAGACCAGTGAATCTCATCCAGGAGCACAGAATCAATTTTTCCTTCACCTTCTCTTTGAGGGCTTGGCCTCAGTTAGCTTTGTGGCGAACCTAATACCTATATCCAGAGAACATGAATTGAAGTCTTGACTTCCTAGCCTCTAAAGAGTATTCTCGTTGCACTTTTTTCCAAGAGAACATAGATATGTTCTTTATCTTTTGACAGTCCATGAGACTTTTAATATAATTCAACAGCACCATAATTCAAGGGCATTGATTCTTCTTTGGTCTTCCATATTCAATATCCAACTTTACATGCATATGGAACATATGACTGACACATGAATACATGACTGCCACACTTGGTTATCTTATTCCTGTCAGATAATTTTCACCTGACTTCTGAAAGGCATCAGTAGCTTTAAGAATCTAAGTATACTATGTACTTTTCAACATAAACCACATCACCAAGCTCTTAAACAATAGGAGGTTGGACCACAGCTTATGAGATCTGTTCCCATTAGAAACTGTCGCTTCAGTTCCAACACATAACAACCCAATGTACATCTAAATTATAATGCTCATCTCTCTGGTGCCGATCACACACACATGGCTTTGTTGGAGCTCATTGTTGCCACCACTGTGTCAATCCTCACTGAGGGTCTTCCTCTGTTTGACTAAACCTCTCCTGAGATTAATGCCCTTCTCTGGGGAGTGATCAATCCTGATAGCCTATTCAAAATTTGAGAGACTAAGTGTCGGCATCCTTCTATTAAGTAGCAACCTGGTAGTATTTCTGTTGTGGGTTCGGGTCAAAAAGACCATTACAGTGTCTAATTAGAATGATTAAAGCCTTTATTTTAATATCAGGCTAGTCCAGGCAGCAGTAGGATATGTTCAAGGAAACTTTTTACTAGGCTGCAACCCTGTCTTCCCTGGCCAAGCATCTTTTATATTATTCAGGAAGGGCAGAAGACAGAAAGCAGAAGAAAAGGCAAGCTAAAATATATACGTCACTACATGGTATCGACAGAAGTAAAACAAAAAGTATATTTAGGTAAAATTTCAGATGCCTTTTTTTTTTCAACGTCCAGAAAAATTAAATAGATATAATAATAAAAATGAAAAACCTGTAAATAGTTCAAGGTCTGTAGAAGTGTCCTCTGGTTGAATTTGATGAGGTGCCATGTCCTGGGCCCAAGGTCTGTCCTTGGCACTCCCTCAGGACCTCCATGTTCTGCCCCCCTACTACTCTGCTGCACACCATATCTTGCTTTGGTGTGGTGGACTCAGACAGGGTGCAAGCCCGACACTGTGTGTACAGTGTTGTCCCCTGTAGGTCCATGAGTCAGTGAGGGATGTTGTGTCTCAGAGTAGGGCCAGCCATGTGTTCCAATCTGTGCACTGGCTGTTCTGAGTGGAGATATTGTCCTCCGGGCTTGGTGGGTCAGGATCAACATTGGAGCACAGATGTCTGGCAGTGGTTTTTTTCTCATCTCTTCTGGGTATATTCCCAGTAGTGCGGTTGCTGGGTCATATGGTAGCTCATTTTCTGTTTTAGAAATCACCAAATGACCCCATTCCTGGATTTTGTCTCCTGTTCATCCTCCTTGCAGAGGTGAGAAATGGACACCGAGAGAAATGATCTCTGAGAGAAAGATTTACAGCCTCAATTGATAAGAAGAGAGAGGTAGTTTAAACAAGAATTGCTCTAAAGGCAGTTTTTTTTTCTTTTCTTACAAACCTGCATTCCATTGTGATGTTAAAACAGATTACCTCATGCCAGGCAGGCCAGATCCGTATATGTGTATGTGTGTGTGTGTGTGTGTGTGTGTGTGTGTGGTGGGAGGTTGGGGAGACAGGAAGGGGGAGATGTGGGGGATGATTGATACCCTCAAGGAACAGTGTTCTTGGGACAGTTCTGCTTAAAGGTGGGGATATGAGCTTTATTTCACTTCTTTGAAGACAGATCTGTGCATTCTCCTAAGGGACTGTAGCATAGTCAGTATTCTTTGACAACATCACAATTCAAAGGCATAAATTATTCTTTGATCTTCTTTATTCATTGTCCAGCTTTTGTGTGCATGCGAAGTGATCAAAAATGTCAAAGGTCAAAAAGGTCAGCCACATATGACTTCCAGCTACTTGACCAAGCTACTGGAAGATATCAATATTCATGTCTATATCAAAGAAAGGTGATTTGAACAGAATGTAAAAACTAGCTAAATATCATTCATAATACACATAAGTAAAAATTTTGCCAAAGAAATATAAAGCATAATGTCTTTTTTTGGGGGCATCACGGCTCTCCGGTGGTCGGAGTAGGAGGTCCAGCCCCACTGCTGGAATTGAACCCAGTGGGCCACAGTTCTGCGCACAACCACTACGCCACCGGGGCTCAGTCCCATAATGTCTTTTTAAAAGGAAATTTAACATTCAATTGGGCTATTTGGTGACACAAGGTCAGATACTAATTTAGGTCTATGGACAGTGTTTACATTTGTGGTTTCTAACACTCATCCTGAGGTCAGCTGTCAAATGTCCCCAGCCTACCTTGAAATCTTCACTACATGGAGTCACCATATCTTGCTCATTCTTTGTTTCCTAGTGATGGCTTCAATCAAATTATGAATGCATATGCATGCATCCAAAGAAAAAGAATACCTCTGGGTAAAAATGTATTAGTAAGTGATACATAAAAATCTATATACATATAGACAGAAATCACTTCAGAATGCCCACACCTGGGCATCCAAGCATGGGGGGATTTTGCCTCACTCATCATCTCCATCACCTGAGATGAAGGAAGATGAACACTCTTTCTGTGTTAAAGCCCCTTCTGCAGCCCCATTCAAACTATCTTCTTTCCTAATGTGAAGAAAAAAATGTGTTTGAGGGACAATATTTTATTTTCTTTTATATTGAAAAATCTGAAAGAATAAAAGCTATCTTCACTTTATTCTCTATAAATTCCTCCTTTGCCATTCAAGAAGGTACCCTGGTCAAAGGTTTTATACCCAGCCATCTTCTGAAGAATCTCTGTGCTGTATACAGTTGGAGGTTAACTGAAAGGATGAAGGTTCAAGTCCACCTAGAGTCACCTAGAATGACCTGGTAATGGACTTCTGAAGGAAGTAGACTCACTCTAATTGTCATTGGTATATCCTGGCAATGCCGTAACACCACAAGATACTGCCCAGTCTTGCAGTATCCTATTACTTATAGCTATATAGCTTATATAGCTTATGACTATGTGATAAGCTATATTAATAAGCTGAAATATCAGTCAATCTTATGGAGCATAATTCATGTCTGATACATATGGGATCATTCTGATTCAAAACCAACAATGGCTGCATTGGAATAGTCAGGGCAATGAAGGAGAGAAAGATTAAGGATAGGAATGAAGTGGTGTTTGGAGAACATAATTTTCCTCAGCAGGTCTTGGGGCAATGATAGGATGTCAAGAGGAAAGGACACTTGGGGAAGCTGCATTGTGGCTTCAGGCAGTGGTGGTTTCCACCTTTTCTGAAGGCAGGAAGGAAGTAGGAAAGTCTTGGGATGTCAGAGGACTGTGTGGATTTGGCTATTGAGTCCATGAGGATCATCTATGTGGGAAAAAGGGGAGTAGTTGTATTCTTGAGCGTTTTTCTCTGCATAAACCCAAGAGGTCACTTGGAAGTCTCTAAAAGAGACTGATGGGGAATTTTCCTTCTGGGTAGTAGGAAGGGGAAATATGGAGCCATATTTAATTTTATTGAAAGGAATTCAAGGCCATTGACCTTATCATGTACTGTATTTTTTTGAACCATAAGACACACCCAGTTTTCAGAGTGGGAAAACAAGAAAAAAATATTCTGAACCAAATTGTACCAGTATACTAAAATATTCTATGGTACCACACCCTCAGAACAGAAGACACAACCTCATTTTCCCCCAATTTTGGGGGGAAGAATTGTGTCATTTATCATTTTATTGGTGGTTCGTACATCACTTATCACAATACATACATACATACACTGTGCCAAGCCCCTTCGCCTGTCCGCTGTTGTCATCATTCTCCAAATCTCTGCTTTTCCACTTGAGCCCTTGATTTCAGCTTCTCATCCCTTCCCTTACCCGCTCCTGCCTGCCCTATCACCCCTCATTACTTTATAAAATATTACTTTGTCATATATTATGTTGCCTGACATTTCCCCTTGCCCACTGCTCCAATGACCGTCCTCCAGATAGGAGATTATGTGTAGGTCCTTGTGATTGGTTCCCCCTCGCTACCTCACCTTCCCTCCACCCATCCAGTGACTCCACTCTTAATACTGGTCCTGAGGGGTTCATCTTCCCTGGGTTCCCTGAATTCCCAGTTCCCATCTGTACCAGTGTACCTCTTCCGGTCCAGTTGGATTTGTAGGGTAGAATTGGGATCATGATAGTTGGGGGAAGGAAGCCTTCAAGAACTAGAGGAAAGTTGTTTGGTTCATCACTAATTGACTGCACCCTGACTGACCCTTCTCCCTGTGACTCCTCTGTAAATTGTCCATGAGTGGGTCTTGGGTCGCCACCCTGCTCTCCCCCTCATTCATAACAATGTGCTTCATGTTCATTGATGCTTGATACCTGCTCCCTTCAACTGTTCTTGATCACTCAGTCTGGTGTGCTTCTTCCATGTGGGTTTTGCTGCTGATGCACTAAATGGCCACTCATTTATCTTCAAGCCTTTAAGACCCCAGATGCTTTATCATTTGATAGCTGGGCAGCATCAGTTTCCTCTACTCTGTTTCCTCTTTACTTACTTGTCTTCAGTGATCATCTTGAGAGAGTGGGCACTTATTGATATGATTTTTGTTCTTTGGTGTCTCATACCTGACTCTTTCAACACCTCATGGTCACACAGGCTGGTGTGTTTCTTCTATGGTGGGCTTTGTTGCTCCTGATCTAGATGGCTGCTTGTTTACTCTCGGGGAAGGTTGGGGAATGGGGGCATGGACAGACTCATGGGCAGATGGAACAGCAAGTGGTCTGGCATTAGTGGCAAGGAGGGTGTGGGAGTTCTGGTAGCACTTAAGCTAGAATAATTTAACTGAGAGGAAGTACTGAAAATCAAATGAGGGTGGAGCATGATGGTGGGACAGGAGGAATATGGAAGGAAATAGAGGAAAGAACTGAAAGGCAAAGGACACAAGAGGTCTAAAAGGTCTAAAAACAGACATTTACTTACATAAATATAATTATTTATGATAGGGAGGGGATAAATCTAAGAACATATATTTATAAATTCAGTACTAAGATAGCAAATGGGCCCTCATCCAGGTGTTCCCTCAATGCAAGAACACTTTCTTCTATGAATCTGGTATTCCATGATGCTCCCTGACCCAATATGATCACTGAAGTAAGATGGGTGCATAAGCAAATGTGGTAAAGAAAGCTGATGGTGCCCAGCTATCAAAGGGTATAGCGTCTCG